>JAVTVY010050431.1:0-26234 GCA_036873755.1 Hanleya hanleyi
ACTATCAAACGTAAGAACAATCAGAATGTGACGGCAAAGAAATCGGACAAGGAGAATCTATCACGGACATCGGCTGAACGAACCTAGCCTGCAAGCGAGGCCTCGGGCAGGGGACGGCTGTACATGCCCTGCTCGCTCTCGCGTGGCATTTGTTGCTTGAGCACCTACAGGTTAGACTGGATGAGTCTCTATTTCATATATACACGTTTAACCATTTGTTTCAATGTGTCTTAATGTCTGTATTTGTATGTTCAATTTTATTCATTCTATGTATGCGTTTTTAGCCAAATGTTGGCACAAACTTCACGCAAATAAATTATCTAAATTATATACTATTTAATAATAATAATAAATGATCTTTCATAAATATATATACGTTTGATAAGTAAATAAATAAAAAACACCAATTGGAGTGAATGGCTGTAGATACAGAAGTGATAATTATACTTTCATAATCCCTTGACATTTGAGATTGTGGGAATATCATTCGATTTCAATTTAATTGAGGTAATTTGTCGAAAATTGAGCAAATGTGAATGCCGATCCACTCACCACGGCTTACTTTTCGCCATGAATGTCAAAAGTTTTTTTATCAAACTATATAATTCTGAAATTGGTATTTCATGGGGATTATGGGAAAACAAACAAAATTCAAGTCGGACGTATATCAGTAGAGTTATCAACAGTTTACTGTCCATACTGCCGAATCCCGGAGTTTATCCCTTCGAAAAGGCTGCCTCGGTCAGTAACAACAATAACAACACAGATGTGCTCGTTCGTTACATCACAGAATCGTTCTACATTCAATACAGTTTGAAATATATGGACACTTGGTCTTATAGATGACGATAATAAGGTTTCCAGTCAAATTGCATACCAATCTGTATTCAACAAACGACCTCTCCGAATCCTGTCGTCGTCGAGTTCCACGTTGTCAGAGTGGTTGTCACTGTCAGAATCGGAGCCGTACGGCTCAAATTGATAGGGCTGAATTCCGCCGTTGGTCTGCAAACAACTGTTAATTTGCCCGTCATCATCCTCCTCTATGTCTATTTCATCTTCTTGGCGAAAAATATTTCCATCTAAGCAGCTGATATCGCTCGAATCGACATCTGAACCGGAGCTCTGACTGCATTCGCTTTCCATGTTATCCGCCATTCTTTCTCAGGCAAGTTCCCTCTGTGACGTCATCAAACCCAGCTGTGAAACTGAATAAGCCCACTTTGCTCCCATATTACGTGTGTTTATGATCAGATAAGATTTTTTTCAATATTTTTTTCATACAAAGTGCAGTATGAACTATGCTTATTAAGCCTTTTTAGACAAAAAAAAAATCCGTTTGGGTTGACCTTTAACTACTGTTAATATCGATCATGAGCATGATGATGAGGGAACATTCAGACTTTATCACTGTTAAGTCACCAGCATCCCCCCGCCCCGCCCTCCCCCACCCCTTCCTGGTTGACTGTTTAGGTCTGAATGGTTCCTGTAGGCAAATTATATTTGTTAACAATACTTCATATTTATATCCTGTTTACATCTGGTTGAATATATCACATATATACTTAATTAATGTGAGCCGTTATCAAACTGATGAATATCTTACTATTAGTAGTTATGGTACATATATCATTTATCATAGAGGATAAGACCATTTTATCAAGGTGAAAGAGACTAAACATACCTTAAGGAGCTATTCAGACTTTGCAGGAATAACAACTTTCATTAGATTTATCCCCCCCCCCCACCAAATACTATCCTCATTTCGGATTTATGTGCTTTTTGTCTGAATGGCTTCTTTGGACATACAATTGTAATTATTATGGGCTGAATAAAGTACTACTACATTGCCTGTATATTTCTTGTAGCTTGTTATTTTTCACACACCTGGTCGAAGACGATTTTGTATAGCTTCTATATTTTTCCCATCATTGACTATACGGATGGGCTACTTGATCGGAATGCATGGAATAACTGTTATTCTATTAGTTTGATTTCACATCGATGAATTAATTCCTGAATCAATGAATTACCAATGAATGAATCAATCAATATACATTCATGAATTATTTATCTTATATGGGTATACGATCAGGACCCTTGTGTTCTTCTGATTATATCACTCTGGTATCATACATTTAATGTAGCAATTATTACTGAACTTTCAATTACGTTTAACTTTTTAATCAATGTGATTCATAGCGGTGCTATAAATGGGTAGAGGGAGTAGTTTACCGACCTGTATACCAGCCTTAAACTAACCCTCAAACAGGGATTGTAGGAATAACTCCATTTGAAAACATTTTACAAGTTTGAATATTCGTTCGGTATATAGGGATAGTTTCTCATCCCTGGGTAAAGTTGAGACATGGGATACTGGAGGAATGGAAAGTATGTAGGAAAACCAGGTGGGGAAACTGGACCAGATGTGTGAACACCGTCAGGAGTACACATAGAGCTAGAATGTTGTGTGACTGCATTTGAGGTGTATCCTCCAGGTGTTGTAGAACCAGTTGCGACATTGCCTCCAGCTGGAAGAGAACCAAATGGAGTGGAACCAACTGTGGCGTGGCCTCCCGGCAGTGTAGAATCAGCTGTGGTATAGCCTCCGTGTGGTGTAGGGCCAGTGGTGATGTGGCTCCCACTTGGTGTGGGTCCAGTTGTGGTGTAACTCCCAGGTGGCATGGAACCAGTTGTAGAGTAGCCTCCAGGTGGTATGGAACCAGTTGTGTGGTAGCCCTCAGCTGATGTGAAATCAGTTGTGGTGAAAGTTCCAGGCGGTGTAGGACCAGTTGTGATGCTCCCAGATGGCAAAGAACCAGTTGTAACATAGCTTACTGGTGGTGTGGGGCCAACTGTAGCGTAGCCCCTATGTGGTGTGGGACCAGTTGTGGTGGAGTCCCCAGGTGGCATGGAACCAGTTGTGGTGTGGCCCCCAGGTGGTGTGTAACCATTTACGAGGCTTTCTTCGAAAGACTTGCAGCTGGTAGTTGGGTAGCTACCAATTGTTGAGGAGGGATACATGTGTTCTGAGAATGAACCTTGAACATTTTGAGTTGGGTAGTTGAGCTCATTAACCACAGGACGCTGGTGATATAGTGACAAGTCCCTCGGTGAGTATGGTTCAGGCGCAGTGGAATGGTTGTTTAGCCCCAGTATCGGATTGACAGAGTTTTTGATATTACGGACCAACTGTTTGACGCCGTCATTATTCAAATGAACTTGATCCACAAGAAGGTGGTGCTCAGATGTAATGTTATGGCTGGATATGAACAATACACCAGACTCCAGGCATATCTGCTGAAGATGAACATTGATGTTTTTGATTTTGTCTGAGCTTCTTCCACCCTTTGTTATGACCCCTATTACTGCGATAGAAGACCGTGGTAGATTTTCCTTGCTTTTGTCAATTAAGGAACGAAACTGTGAGGTGATATGAGGGGTTGGTGATGTATCTGCTTCACTGGTGCCTACCAGGAAAGCAACACATTGTGGGGGGTTTTCACTTGGCCTAATGCCTTCTATGTAACGTTGAGCACCTGTGATGGATTTATTGCGGAGTTCCACTATGTTAACCATCTTTCTGCGATACATTTTTCTTCCATCTAAGTTTCTGACATTGGAATTCCCAATAATTAACTGCGGTTTCTCTGACCTTCAGTTAACTTGATCGAATTCACTGTTGGGGTGAGATAATAAGGGTGGCGTACTTGGTTCGGCTGTGACTTAGTTCCTTTTGTCCAGTCATAGGTGGTACTTGACAAATGGTGATTGTTATTTTTCTCCATTCCATGTGTAAGAGGTAGCGACGTTGGCACCGAAGTGGGGTGCCCACTACAGCTAGTGTCCAGTGCGGAGCACGGAACTCTCCAGGCCCTATCTGCAGGTTGCCCATTTGTATCTGTGATTATTACAGGAATGTTTTCTACTGTTGACACGGGGGGTTTTGTTGATGAATTATTTTTCTCTGTTGGGCTTGTGTCTGAGGTTGTTGTGGACCCTGTCCTTGGGCTGGTAGAATCAAGTGTCTGAGTTTCCATTTCATGAGTTAGTGGTTTATGTGTCAACTGATCAGAGATGTCTTTCTGTAATTTTAAACTGTCTTTCTGCACTTTGAGGAAATCGCCAACTTTCTTGTTGATCTGGTCAGTGAATCTATTCATTTGTTTTTCTATGGATGTTTTGAGGGACTCTACCCTTCTATCTATATCAAGGATTTTCTCCTCAATCTGATCTGCTTTCTTTTGGTTTTGCAGTGCCGCTTTCACATCTAATATCAGACCAGCTAGGGAGCTCTCCACCTGACTAAGTTTAGATATAACACTGACATCCATTTTTTCTGCTTGTGTGACCCGGAGGGAATGGGCTTTTTCAAGTAGTGATTTCTTAACGGCTGGGCTAACTGTTTGAGTTGGTGGCAGTTTGGTATTGTCAGGACTGCGAGGACTCGCATCGATGAGTTGTGAGTTATTTTGACCTTGAGTGCTCAGTGGTGGGTTAATTTCATCTTCCATTTCCTGGTTTTCAGACTGTTTGTGACCATGATCATTTGCAACATTTGACTTTCTTCGAAGGCGCATGGATGTTGCTGCTGACAGGCTGTTTCAGCATTCATGTCTTGTGTGGGGGATTGCTGACGGTCTGGCGTTTGATTTAAGTTTTCTTCGGAGTTATTTGGAGAGACTGGATCAAGATTTGAATTCTGTGAGGGGGTCTGCTGGCTGTCCAGTTCATGATTTAAGTTGTTCGTTGGAGACTGTTGGAATTCACAATTTGGGTTTTCGGTTGAGTTGTTTTGGCAGATCACTTGATCATTTAATTCCTGTGAGGGTGCCTGTTGACGGGCAGTATTTGTATTTAGATTGTCTGTTGGGTTCTGCTGGCAGTCTCTGTCTGGTATCTGATTCAAGCCCTGTTCAGAATTCTGCTGGTTATCTGTGTCTGGTTGAACATCTGATATATCAACGGTGAAATGATCTGTAGTGAGGTGTACATGTTCCGTACCAGTACTAGTGTTCGGGCCCATTATGGATGGGAGGTTGCTGGATTCAGTTGACTGATTTGTTTTGGCAAGGGTTGGAGGTAGTGGGAGACCTAATGTTGTTTTGACACAGTCTTGAGAAGAGGCTCCATTGTTTTTCATGGCAACTATTTTGTTCACAACTGCATCAAGATTCTCAAATTCCTGTATTACCCACTGCCAACTCGATATCCCTTGTATCAGCACATTGCAAGTGGTGTAGTACACTGTAATGGTTACCTGTTTTACACCAGCGATGAACAGTTTTATTATAGATTTGCTGAGTTTAGCAGGTGTAGACTGTCCTGGGTTCGAACCGAAATTGATCTCCTCCTCGACAAGGGTGATACGATGTCCGTGTAAGTCATAATCAGCCCAATCTACATTTGCTAAGGCCAGTTCACGGATTTTATCAAAATAGCTAATGTAGAGGATTTTTCTCCACACGTGGATGGATCGTTCATTTGCTGAAAAGGTCAGTTGGTTTGGGTCCCGTGTCTGATGTATTCTCGTGTACACTTACACTCACTTATAATAGCTTTGATGACGTCGATGAGGCGCATGCGCGAGAATCCGACAACTGCCGAACCTGCTTTAATCCCCCAAGTACACACAGGCGAATCCCTGCTGTGGCGGAATCGTACATTGAACACTTTGATCTGGCGGAGTAGTTTCTCCTTCTATATTTAACTCCATGGGTAAGGTTAATCACAATCCACAATCCTGAAATGAACGTAAAGCCTATATGATTTTCAACGAGACAGGGGCCTTTAATTTGCACATTTAACCTCCATTATGGCACTCAACAGATCGTCTCCCCAAAATGTATCAACTCACAAAAAAGTGATTTTTAACATTTCCTGATTGTGGAGTTACAGCGACCTTGAACTGTCCTTTTGATCTCATGCCAAGGTCTCCATATAAAACTCTCAGATATCGACCGGATATGAACATCCGCATGGACATACGGACCCACAGTGGATCTGTGGTATTCACTTGCAGCTGTCGGATTTTTATTCTATTCTGTTTTGTAGATCGTGTCTCGACAAGTAGATCCACAAATGATAAGCAGGCGCGGATGAGCCTGTGTGAGGCGGGGGGCATTTGACCCCCACAATAACTGTTACTGAAATTCCTTGAAATGGGTCACGGTCAGATGGAGAATCGTCTGAAATTCCGGGGGTTAAACATTTACCGGGGTTTATAACCCCGTTCCCATCCACATCTTCAGAAGTCCGAAGTTTTGACTTTTGGATGTGTATAGTTGACAAATATTATTGTAATTTTTTTTAGCTCTTTTGACATGGTTTAATCGCAAAGTATTCTACCTCTTTCAAACTTCTCAGCAGCGCCAAAGTGCGTTAAATCACATATAAAAATCCAAACTTTTCCGAGGGAGGACCCCCGCGCAGTCCCCCCCCCCCCATATCTAGGGGAGTGAGAACCCCTGCATGTCCCACCACCATCTGCCCCCCCCTCCGCCCTATCATTCAAGTCGCTCCGCTGCGCCTTATATGTCTTTTTGAATGGAGGAAAAAATAAAATGCACAGAGTTAGGATCGCAAAGATTTATTTGAGTGATACATATTAAGAGACATATCACAGAAAGGGAACCCACATTTTGTATGATAATAATTCAATCACACGAAGTGAAATATTACAATTATAATCAGGGAATGATCAAATTATTCGAACGGGAAGTATGGTCGAAATTCAAGCATATAATCCATTATTCTTAGTTATTATGATTTCAGAGGATGATCAAATTTCTTACAATGACTGATCAAATTTTGTTCACAACATTGGTGAGATGTTGAGATTGATTGTATTAATGAAGGACTTGTCAAGTTTTGTTCAATAGTGGTCATTTAGTGACATGTACAGTACTACTCCTAGGTCTCTGACAGCTGGGCCATATTCTATATGCCCAGCACACTGAAGTTTCTTGTCCAAATTGTAATGTAAGGTTCATATTCCTCAGCAGGGGTCCCAAATTGAAAAGCCCAACATACAGCCGAATAAAATTAATCTCTATAGCTTCACAGGCACTTTTCAGAACATATGACGAGGGAGGGAGGATTTTATTTTATCTTTTTCTTTTATTTACTTTTGCACACACCAAATCTGTCATCTTTATCTGGCAAAACGATGCAGTAGTCCAGCACAATTTAATGAAACTAACACTGTTTTTAGAGTCTACTATTTTCTGCAAACAAGACCTCGAGCAATTATTCAGGAACATTATATTAGCAAAACTTTTAGAAACAATGTGCAAAAAATGAAAAGAATTTTTTCGTTTTATGTGGCAATAAAAAGGGTTGATGCAGTTCTAAAAAAAATGATGTGGCGTTGCCTGTGAAGCCAGAAATTTACTTTATTTTAGCCTAACTATTATGTTCCTGGCCAAAGACTCTTGATAAGAGTGGTGCAGTGATGCAGGTTTCCATGTTTTTTATTAAGCCGGAAGAGCTCTAAATCATGTCAAAAATTAGACAGTAATGTGGGTTAAATCATGGCATTTCACCTTCAAAAAATACATTTTCAAACACTAGTTCAACAGCTAATATCCTTTTCTGACATTCAGCATCACACAACAGACAAATTCAAGGTTGGTAACTCTTGTCTGGGAAGATAACGTTGCTGAAAAAAGTTTTTAGGATGACCAGTTCACTGACCAGAAACAAGAAGATGTTTTTTATTTGCCTAACGGAGTTGCATTCAATGAACAGTAAGTATTTTATATGTATACAACATTAAGCAGCATTTTTACCATGTAAATAAACAAATAAAAAAGTACAAAATTTACAAATATTTGCAATACTTACATGTATAATGTATACATCATAGAGAAAATTATGCTATTTTTCTTGGTAATATGGAACACTATTTACATGAACCGAAATTTACAATATCTACATAAATAATATATGTAACAGCATTATTACCTGGAAAGTATTGCACACACATATGAAGCTTGCATATTGTATATTTATAAACAACACAGAACAATTTATATGCAAGGGCCTCAGAGACCGGCCTTGGGCATTGAATGGGGTAGCCTCTCCTCCTCGCCACTCTTTTTGACACTGAATAATGTTATAAGATGGCCAATACACAACAGAGAATATTGTTCATCTCCCACACACTGACTGTACCAATGAAATATTACATATTTTTGTATCATCTATCAAGTTCAGTCATTGAAATGGTCCCTAATAGGTTGGTTCCGAGATCAGAATGTTCAACCGTGGGAGGCACAAAATAGCATGATTGACCACATAACATCCAAGGTTTCAGGTATTACATCAATACTGAACAACTTTGAAGATTTTATAGTCTCAAACTTAGATAAGACATCGCTGATTGAAGGCTACAAATAAATAAATTCAACATTCTCAATGTAAATGAATAGCTTGTTGTCTAATGCTGGCTCAGCCAGGATCATCATGGCAATGCTAACTCAGCCAGGATCATCATGGCAATGCTGGTTCAGTCTGGATCATCATGACAATACTGGCTCAGTCAGGATCATGATGGCAATGCTGGATCATGTTGCCAATGCTGGCTCAGCCAGGATCATCATGAGAATACTGGCTCAGCCAGGATCATCATGGCAATGCTGACACAGTCAGGATCATCATGGCAATGCTGATTCAGCCAGGATCATCATGGCTATGCTGGATCATTTTGGCAATGCCGGCTCAGCCAAGATCATCATGGCAATGCTGGCTCAACCAGGATCATCATGACAATACTGGCTCAGCCTGGATCATCATGGCAATACTGGTTTAGCCCGTATCATCATGGCAATGCTGGCTCAGCCCGATCATCATGGCAATACTGGCTCAGCCAGGATCATCATGGCAATGCTGGCTCAGCCAGGATCATCATGGCAATGCTGGGTCAGCCCGGATCATCATGGCAATACTGGCTCAGCCAGGATCATCATGGCAACACTGGCTCAGCCCGGATCATCATGGCAATGCTTGCTCAGCCAGGATCATCATGGCAATACTGGCTCAGCCAGGATCATCGTGGCAATACTGGCTCAGCCAGGATCATCATGGCAACACTGGCTCAGCCAGGATCATCATGGCAATACTGGCTCAGCCAGGATCATCATGGCAATACTGGCTCAGCCAGGATCATCATGGCAATGCTGGCTCAGCCAGGATCATCATGGCAATGCTGGATCATTTTGGCAATGCAAGTGAAGCCAGTATCATCATGCCAATGCTCGCTGTATACTATGACTTCTACCCTGGTTGTTGTTGCAGTCATATTGGAATGTTTGAACACTCATGATTTCTATTTTAATCTCTTCAAAACTTCTTCAAGTTTCATCGCCGCGGAGAGATCGCCAGAAACACGGAGACGACCACTCATGTAAGCTTGTAATGGATTCAGCTGCTTAGAGAACATAGCCTTCATGTCTTCTACATCCATGGTCAAGGTCGCATCTGGCTCGCCAGAAGGTGGCACACCTTCTCCAACATTACCCCCATCTGTAAAAAACCACAGAACGGATTGCTTAACAATTCAAGTCATCTCAGTGGAGGGGGGGGGGAGGTACGTATGATGGCATTATCCTGGGATCAGAGTCTTGAGTCATATATAGGATCAATAATGACGTTATGATGAAGATAAACCAAAAATAAGCAGTAAGTTTAAGTTGACAACGTTGGAACAGAAAAACATCATGTTTGTCAATAGCTATGCAACTCCAGGACAGTATAGTTCTATTGGGAGTCCCAGCGAATCCTTTGAGAACGTTTTGTCTGATAAAAATGTTCGTGTTCTGAAACTCGCCAGTTCTATGCAAATATTATACTCTTAATTCAAAAATTATGAAACAACACCCAGTAGAACTGTCTGTTTGAAACATTTTTTGTTTGGGTGGATGATCTCTGGGTTAAATTTTGAGGTCAGTCATTGTCGAGCGAATTCTATTCCATTTATGGAATTTCAACAGTTTCACAATGTTGCAATTCAAAAGCAATGCCATGATATCACAATATGAAGCTACAAAGGGCATGCATAAATAGTATACTGGTCACAATAGCAATGTTTCAACAGTGAGCTTGACATCACAATACAACATGACAGTCTCTCACTGCTTTGCACCTATTGGACCAGTCCTTTTCAGCTTTGCTGACATCAAAATTTAGCACAAAGATCAACTAGCCGAACAGAAAATTTTCAAACAGTTTTAATATATGCATAGAACCGGTGACCTAAAGTTTCAGAACAAATCAGACAAAACCCTTCTCAATAGATTTGATGAGACACACAAGAAGTCCTGCAGCTTATCCGGAGTCATAATTCAGGTCAATACATTGATCTCAATATCTGAATCTTCAGCCCTCAGAGGTGTGAAACAAAATCAATGACCACATGACGTCACATCAAAGTCAGGCATCACTGTAACATTGACAATACAACAGAAATCAGAAAATAGATCTGAAAGAGGCATTCAAATTACTTTAAAACTGAACAACTTTCAGTTGAAGATTTTTATAGTTTTAAAGTTAGATAGGCATCAGCGAACAGAAGACCGCACCAATTGAAGGCTACAGATAAATAAATTCAGCAATCCCAATGTAAATGAATGGCTCTCGGCATAACATCACATAAGCAATGACATCATTTTGAGCCTTCTATGGCTAAATATTTCAATATTGGGATGTGTGTATTTGTTCACATTGCCAATGAGAACCAGTCTTGGCATATCGTCATGACATGATCAATGCGGTGAACTTGTAACTCCTAAGACTTAAGATTCTGTCTCTGGGGCCATTTCCATGCATTTCGAAATCACATGCAGGTACAATATCAATTCTGATTATAATTTATTAAAAGAGCCAAGTGAGGTCTAAATACTCTATCCTTTTATTTACTTTGACTCCATAGAACTATGAAATGATTTTTGAGAGAAAAAGAAGAAATTGGTCATCAGCAGGATTCGAACCCATGACCCCAGCTTACCGCGCAGATGCTCTATCTACTGAGCTATGACGGTCCATAGGTATTACAACCATGGATTGTCCCTGTGATGATCAACTATAGTTTCTATAGAACTAGAACTGTGTTACATACAAACACCAATCTCACGAGAAATAACTATCTTAGTGACGTCATGCAGGTTCGTGAAACTAGAATGTTACTACCTACACGGGAGATCTACTTACTGTGTTTGAGATCAAGATAATATATCCCTCCACCATTGCCTTGAACGTCAAACTGGAACACGGCATCAACCTGCTTCACTAATGTCTCATTCAACACTGGATGTACCGCTGACAGGATATCAGCAGGTGTGGAGAATACATTCTCCTGTACACTGGCAGGTTCCAACAGGCGAATTTTATTTGAAATGGTAGCGCCTGGTTGGAGAATGTGTCCGCCACTCTGACCAGGACCTGCGGAGAAGAGATTGACTGTACTGAGCATACTAGTATGCTGTCATGTAGTATAGTGAACTTCGAGTCTTCCGGTGAAGAGTTGAGAGTGAACTTGAAAGTGAACCATTGGTGACGGAGTGACCAATTTATTAGAGGTGTAATGTCCTCTCTCAACCCGACGACAAAAATAAGTGGTAAGATTATGTAGCAATGCTAACCTGCGGCAGCCATGAAGGCCTGTGTAAGTTGCTGTAGAGCTGGAGGAATACTGTCAGCCATACCAGGAGGGAACATCATCTGACCCAAACGAGAGGGGTTAGCCTCCTTCAATACCTTCACCTGAGGACTATATAGTGTATGTACACAATCTTACAAGTCAGCCATCTAACATGTATCATTAAGTAATTCAAACAATTCAGAAGAGCAGACAAGACTTTATAGATTGAATATAGATAGATTTTTAACATTTCCCTAAATCTGCCTCTTACCTTCATCAGTATATTACTACCTAATGATGCTCAAAGGCAGATTTAGTGAAACATTGTACTGAATAAAAAAAAACTGAAAATCCGTATCAGGCCTTTACAGGATTTGTATGGCAAATTTGTATGGCAAGCAGGCAAGCATATTGACTATAATACACAGGAGTAATATTTGAAGATGCTTAGAAAAAAACAGTTGGAACCTACCTAACTTTTTTCAATTTTAATAGGCCGGCATTCAAAAGTCATACAAGTCAGAAAAATTAAATTTATACAGTAGAGAGACAAAAGAGAAAACTATCTCCACTTGTTTCCATAATATATGAAACAATGTATCACTAGTTCATTGATCTGACAAGACTTTCTGTCATAAATTCAACCACAACAAAAAATTAACTGAAATAGAAAGCAAGCCAATCACAGTAGAAATTGATGTGCAGAAGTTATATCACTGTTAGGCCTGTATGGCCAATACTGTGGAATTTCCTGGTGATCATTATCTCAAATATGTTGTCACTCTTAGAATCTAAAATAATGTTTTGATCAAAACAATACAACTCACATTTCAATCCTACTGACTTCAACACCCCAGCTTCCTGCTGCTTCGTTTGTCTCTTTCTGAAATTAAGCAAGTCTAATTATTGAATCGTGTTAACCATTTAAAATAATAATGTTATTTTTCCGAAATTTCAAAGAAAATGAAGTGTTATTCCAGGCAAAAAATATTATCGAATTCAATAACATGCCATTACATAATAATAAATAGTAATAACATTACAGGACTGGTTGTTTACAAGGTGCAGAAATTGTGAGATGTTATAAAAATTCAATCACCCTTTAATGTTTAATCCCTCAATATTTTGCCTCAAAAGTCACACAAATAATTTTATCACTATATTGAAGAGAAACTTCATATCTAAGGTCCTGTTTGGTATAATTTCATCAACTTCCAAGACATTTGATCATCCCACTATTTTTTGGTGCAAAACTTCACTTTCTGTGATTGAAATATCAGAGTGTTTACAGTGGCCATAATCTAAGCCTGTTTGATGTGTATTATAGCTTACTTGTAATTCCTCTGAGATAGATATCTTATGACCAGTTCTCCTGGTTTGATGTATAATTAGATAGCTAACCTGTAATTCCTCTGAAATAGAGATCTTATCCATGTTCAGTTCTCCGAGTTGGATGTATAATTAGATAGCTTACTTGTAATTCTTCTGAGAAAGAGATGTTATCCATGTCCAGTTCTCCGAGTTTGATGTATAATTTGATAGCTTACTTGTAATTCCTCTGAGATGGATATCTTATCCATATCCAATTCCCCAAGGTTTCTCTGGGACAGCAGCCTGGTCAGTGTGGTCTGGACGAGGAGACGGGTAGAGTAGTTCAGGTCCTGGACCGCTGTCACTGACCGAGTGACAGAGGCTATTCTGAAATAGACATTGGCACCCACCTCCACTATGGCTCCATCCTGAGTTATCACCTGTCACAATAGAAGAGAGAACATGCAAGAGATGATATACTAGTAATTTACATTAATGAACATTTAAAACGTTAATAATACCATCTCTATGCTCCAGGACACATCTTGGCTGTGAAATAAAACACTACAAGTCCTATGCAAACTGTGTCAATTGTGACCTCACTCAAATGATTGCAACTATAATTGAGTATGCAAAATTGACTAGCCATTCATATATTTGGCCACCATTTCTTTCTAATTCAGTTTGTTATGAGAGAGAGGTACTTCATGGGTTTTCACCTAATGGCAAAAGAGATTCTTTTCCTGCATTGAACGACACCCAAAGATAATGCCAATAAGATTTATCATACAATCGTGCCAGTATTCAAATTTTTCTATAGTATAGCAACATTTCAAATGTACTGCCAATACCAACCTGTTGCGGTGGAACACTGAATGCTCTCAATCTCATGTCCACTCTCTGGGTCTTGTCTATACATGGTAGGATGAACACCAGCCCTGAAAAAAGCAACATAGTTTTTGTGTTGATCCACAAGAATAGGGTTGATATTACAGAATGGCTAAAAGTTGCAATAACAGACCAATTTTACCCATCAAATTGTAAACTCACACTTCCACAATGGATGAGAAAACTGAGTGTCAGGAATGTCTATCAGAATAAGTAGATGATAATAGAATGGAAGACAGAAGAACTATATCCCTGCCATGGCAGGAAGTTGTCACTTTTAGCTGGACGGGACAACAGCCTTTCCAAAACAAGCTGATGTCATTGTTGCATCTGGATTGAAAACATACCATGTCCTTTGCTCTTTTGAAGCCGACCAAGTCTAAAGACAACCACCTCTTCATACTGGGGTACAGACTGAAATCAAACCATTTGAAAATGTTGTGGGTCAAGAAAATGATATTTTTGCAATTATATTTCTTACTTTCTTTCCGAATTTATTTTTGGATGGGACATGTTTTCCAAATGAAATATGTGAATTTGATGCTTTTTGCAAACACTGGTCTAAGGGAGTTAACTCTGGCAAGGGAGAGAACCACTGAAAAGTTAACTCCTTTTGAACATCAATTACAAAATATTGTAATTGAAGCTGTGTCATAATGCAGAAGCAAAGTAACTCCGAATAAACTTAATAAACGCATGGTGACAGTCTCAATATTTCGACAAAATTTTATTTGTCATCTTCAGGATGTGATCTAACAGCAGTTACAGGCTCTTATATACAAAACGACTAACAAAGACTGAAATGGTTCGATACACAAAATTAGAGGGCAATAGCCAATCAGATAATATGTGAACATAACAATTACATGTAAGGTAAACATGAGTGGCAAATAGACATGACAAGGAATACACACACCACATAGGCCTGACAATACACAATCAAAATGGCAATAGTTTGATAAGGATAATAGATACGGGTGGTGATTTATTGAGGTGTGTGAATGTGTATAGAGTGGCAGCAGAAATGTCAATCAGGGGAATAAACACAAGTGAAACAGAGATTAGAAAAAATGTATTAAGTTGATTAGAGAAACGTAACAAAGGTACCTAAGATTGAAATCGGAAATGCTGAACTATATGGGCGAACTATATTAGGCTATTAATTAACAAGACAAGAAATATACACACTACAGAAATGCTGGATAGTTGTATTATCTTATCTAAACAGTGATTGATGGAATAAAATATATAAAAATTGAAATTGGAAACAAAATACCAAAAATAATAAACAGTAGTCTACCTGAATAACTGTAGCTCTTTCGAAGCTTTTACACCACTGTTAAGTTTAGGATTTGAGCGCCGAATAGCTAGGGCTTCCTTAAATAACAAGACATTCCAGTGATCCGCGGAGTCGATAACTTTAGTGTTAGACAATAAGACTGAGGACAATGGGCAATATGGAATACCTTCTAATCTATTAGGTAAATCAAGTAGGTCTTTAATATGTTGGAAGTGCTCACAACTGAACAAATGAGAATGGATTTCGCTGTTGCCTTTACTATGTTCCTTTAGTCGTGTTTCAAGACAACGCTCAGTTTTTCCGATGTAACTAGAATTACAACCAGGACAGGTAAATTGGTACACAATATCACTTCTAAATTCATGCGGAGTCTTGTCTTTAATGTTGATAATTGCACTGACTTTAGTGGTTCTCCAATGAACAATGATCTTCACTGGCTTTGTGAGAAGTCTGCGAATTTTGCTTAAATATCGTTTGACTATTCGTTCTCCCTGAGGACCAACGTAAGGGAATTTAAGCCAGATTTTAGGTATGTCGTCTTTAGGTTTATCTCGAGGCGCACAAGCCAAACGGGTGGTGAACTTTTTGACAAGTTTTTCATCTGTAGCTTTGGGGAAGCCATTCCAAGACATAAAGTCTTTAATAACACTCAACTGATTGTTGAATAGCGAAACAGTACTACAAAGTTTGTGAGCTCTAGTTATAAGTGCCCGTATCCAAGCAGTTTTTGTAGTCCAAGGTTGAAAGCTGTCGAAATGAACATACTGGCCGGTACAAGTGGATTTTCGGTATATTGAGGTTGTCATTCCATTGCAGATTTTGATATCGAGGAAATGTACATCAGTATAAGCGTCAAATGTCTCGTGGGTAAACTTGAGCTGTGGGTTGAAAGTGTTCAGTGCCGTCAAGATTGAGTTGAAATCAGCAGGTTTGGCTAGAACAAGTGTGTCGTCCTGTGAATGCGGACTCAAAATGGAAGCTGTGTCTGGTCCCATCATTTCTGCTCATCTTATATGTGGCACAGACTACAGTACATGCCAAACATTCATGATTTCTTGAATCCTGACAAAAGTTCACAGTTCAGTTGCCTACATGTACCTGTATAAATTTGTTAATGAGCATACAAACCTTCAAGCAGAAAGCCAGTGAGAATGGAACAGTCAGAATAACCAGCATGTAACAGATGATCGTGATGAAAACTTCGCAACATCGGGATAAAAATGACTGCTTTGCTGAAGTAACTGGGAAAGAAAATATGTACAATGTCATTCAATAAGGTCAATTTAAATAATCTTTTTTTTTGTCTCAACTATCCTGCAGTACATATATGGTAAAGAGAGAAAAAACAAAGTTTTGCTTAGTCCTTTTCGTTCAAGCCGATGGGCGCTCTCGTGTGGAGTTGATAGATCCAGTAACGCTCTCGAGCTTGGCGTGATTTGGTGCTAGCTTCGAGATCTGGGTCTGATGTCATTACTTCGATAATGTGGAAGCTAATGTGGTCAGTCGTGTGGCCGGCTGACCAGAAATGGAGTGGTGCTGGGTTTAAACTATGATTCCGTGTGTCATTGTAATGTTCTCGGATACGTTCGTGGAAGGTTCTTTTGGTTTCTCCGACGTATTGTTTGGAGCATTTGGTGCATGTGAGTAAATAGATCACATTGCGGGTGCAACAATTGCCAATGAGATTGCTGTTGTAGCGTAGTTTGGTGTGACTACTTTTGAAAGAACGGTTATTGGAGAGTTTTGGGCAGTATAGGCACCTCTTGTAGGTGCAAGGAGTTATGAGGTTGTTGTAACTCATTCCTTGTGTGCCGCGGTGGAGTGGTGGATATTGGATCTTGGCCTGCATGAGGCTATCCTTCAGATTAGGATTTCGCCTGAAAGCGAGGAGTGGTGGGTCTTTGAATAGATCGCGGCATTGGTCTGA
Organism: Hanleya hanleyi; assembly: GCA_036873755.1. Lineage (NCBI taxonomy): Eukaryota > Metazoa > Mollusca > Polyplacophora > Lepidopleurida > Hanleyidae > Hanleya > Hanleya hanleyi. Next base: position 17,065 of record JAVTVY010050431.1, read on the forward strand.
CGCTTGTAACAAGGGCCATTCCCGCTTGATCATGTCGTATATTCTGTTGGCATACGAGCTGTATGGTAGAATTACTGGAACCCGTTTGGTGTTTTTGTCCGTAGACAAAGAAACGGGGTTGAGTAAGTCGTGTCTGTCCTTGAGTAGTGCTTTTTGGTGATGTTCACGTAACAATTCTACTGGGTAGCCTCTCACACGGTAATATTGGACAAGTTGGTCCGCATGTTTGATATAGTCCGATTGATCGGAGCATATACGACGGAGGCGTAAGAATTGGCCATACGGTCCCACTCTTTTACAGTTGGCGGGGTGGTAGCTAGTGTAGTGTAGATAGCTATGGGTGTCCGTTGGTTTGGTGAATAGGTCAAATTTGAGGCGATGTTGTGTTTTGTCAAAGATGACACGTGTGTCCAGAAAGCAAACTGAATCTTTGGAGTATTCAGCTGTGAACTTGATGGTCGGGTGGACATCATTCATGTAGTTGATGAATTCAAGGAGGTGTGGTTCAGAGTGTGGGAATATCATAAAGATATCATCAATGAAACGAAAATAGGCCATAGGCTGGTTGGGAGCCTGAGGTAAGATCTTCCGTTCGAGTTCTCCCATAAAGATGTTGGCATAAGAGGGGGCGACTTTCGTCCCCATTGCGGTACCTCCAATTTGGAGGTAGTTATCACCATTGAAATGAAAGTTGTTACTGTGTAGGACAAGTTTCAATAGTTGGAGAAGACTTGGGGTCGATATTTTGTAGACCGGTTTGTGCCTGGTGAGGCAACGAGCGACAGCAACTAGTCCCTCATGGTTGGGAATGTTGGTGTATAGGGAGGTGACATCTAATGTCACAAGGTAGAATGATTCAGGTAAAGGGTGCAGAGCTTCGACTTTACGAATAAAGTCGGTGGTGTCCTTTATGTAGGATGGTATAAGCGGGACGAACGGCTTGATGTGTTCGTCGACAAAACTGCTTATATGTTCCGACGGGCAGTTGTTCCCACTGATGATGGGTCTGCCGGGTATTTTGCCCTTCTCCCGGTTTTTGTGGATTTTGGGTAATAGGTAGAATCGGGCGGTACGTGCGTTTTGGACGTATAGTCCAGCGTACACTTTCTGGTCGATTTCATCCTTTTGTGCGAGTTTGTTTAATTCGCAATTGATGACGTCGCAGTGGTATTCCGTTAGGTTGGAGTCCACTTTGATGTAGAATTTATCATCAGAAAGTTGTCTGATGGCCTCAGATATGTAATCTTTAGTGTTTAAGATACATACGGCCGAGCCTTTGTCGGCTTTTTTGATCGTAATCTCGGGATTGGATCGGAGGCTTTGTATGGCATCTTTTTCACTGGTTGTAAGATTCCCAGAGTAGAGGCGAGGTTGTTTTGACTCCATAAGGTCAAGTCTGATCTTTTTGATCATCGCCGCTAGGCATGGGTCCGTATTGGGTGGTTCCCATGTGCTTTTGGGCTTAAATTTCCGCGTAAGGGGGTCGACTGGGGCGGGGGTAGGGAAACCAGGGTTAGGTGTGGCGAAAAATAGTTCTAATTTGAGTCTGCGGAATAGAGACTCAAGCCCATCTCTTATGGCTTTCACATCGGGTTCTGACTGTGTTGGACTAAAGTTAAGTCCAAAACGAAGAACAGACAATTCTTCTGGTTTGAGAATGTAGTCTGAAATATTCACAACGAACTCAGGTTGATAAGATGCAATGATAGGGTTAGGTTGCCCAGTTTTATTACATGAATTAACAGATGAATCGGTGGTGTGTCGCGATAAAGGAGTGTTGTGAAAGTTCGTTATGTAATTAAAGTTTCTTAATCCATAAGTGCCTGGAGGAACTTGAAGATCATGGGTGTTTTCCCTCGGCCCGGTTGGCGTCCTCGGTTCGGTCCCTGGTTGTTGGCTCCCCGGTTTGGCGGGCCCCTGTTGTTGGGTCCTCGGTTGGGTCCCCGGTTCTCTGATCCCCTGTTCTGGGGTCTCCGGTTGGAGTTCCCCCGGTTGAAGTTCCGTCCCTGGTTGGGTCGGTTGTTGTTTGCTCTGTATCTGATATTCTGGCGGCCTCTGGTCATGTTTGACCGAGACCGCGTAGCTCCTAAAAAAGGTCTAGTATCGATCGCCTTTTTCTTCTCATCGAAAAGGCGATTGGCTTGTTTGCGGGCCTTGTTCTGCATTTGTCGCAGTGCGGCCTCAGCTTCTTGCTTGTGAGAAGCTTCAGGGAGAAGTATAGAAAGCTCCGATTGAGCTTTCAGTAGATCCTGATTGTTCTTTGTGTGTCCACGAAGTCCTTCATGTGCGCCGTTAGAGTCATGGACGCAGTATGTAGGATGTCGTTCCATCCTGACATAAATGAGGTATCGTTGGCTCCAAGTTGTGGCAGGCAACGGAGGACGAGTGATGGGGGGCATCTACTCTTATCGATGCAATAGTTGAGGAAAGAGAGGTGAACTTCTAGTCTTTCCTTCTTGCATAGGATGTTACGTGTAAGGCGGTACGTTCCCATGGCTTGGTCGGGAATTCGTGGGCCTCCACTGTACTTCGCTGTGGTGACTTCATGGGGGTCTTCTCGGCGTCTTTTGCTGGGACGCTCACCCACAGTGAGATTGATGGCAGATTGGATCGGTTCAGCAGTGGTGCTTGTGTAGCTCGCTGATTCTAAGTCCATTCCGCCGAACCCGCTAATGATGCTGGGGCTTGGTGTGATGATGTGGTTGACATCTTCGCCTCTCAGCAGGGCTTCTTCGGCTGCTCGAACTTCTGCTTCGGCCATCCTTTGCTTCGTCCAGATTTGAGGAAGTATATATGGTATGGAGTGAAGAAAAACTGTACTCGGCAAAGGCTGGAGTTGACTTCTGTCTGTAAAAACCTGACCGGTTTCGATCGGTGTGATCTCATCAGAGGTTCCTCTGATGAGATCACACCGATCGAAACCGGTCAGGTTTTTACAGACAGAAGTCAACTCCAGCCTTTGCCGAGTACAGTTTTTCTTCACTCCATACCATATCCTGCAGTACATATATCCAGTAATCATTCAAACAAACATTTTGACATTTGGATAATCAATGCATGCACTCTCAGACTTTGTTAATACACTTCTCCCTCAATATAGTGCGCCGATTGGGAGACAAAACATCATCCGCTCTATACGTGAACCGCGCTAAAATGAATCCTTTGTTAAATGGTCAGGATGTCAATCTCCCGTCACTGCGAGTTACACAGCTCAGCGTGACAAGCGGACATAATGGAGTTGTTTACTTATGAACAATAGCTCAAGTCTTGACAGGTACACAATGAACTGGTTGATGTGTGAGGACCATACAAATGAAATAGTCAACGTAGTAATAATATTTATTTATTTTACTCACAAAGTTGTTTGTTTATTTCTTTGTTGATATCGCTCAGACATGCCAGTAAAATCGGCAGTGAGGGGTCGCGAAGTCCGATAATTCACGTAAAAACTTTGAATGTACCAAAACAGTTACACTTCGAAGATCCCAGCTTGCAGTTAGTTTATTTAGCTGGATATTAATTCCGATTACGATGTTATTCCACATTCAAATCCCATGCGACGTCAATGCCGCGCACTGCTGAATGAAACACCAGGAAGAGTCCTCATAACAAAGATGGCGGCCTGACCTCGTGTCAGCTGTCACTCCAAGGTAACAGTCACGTGGAAACTAGGCCACGTGGAAACTGGGCCATGTGTACGTTAAAGTGGGGCAACCAGTCTATAATTAACAAGCACACCGTAAGACAAATAAAGACATGGATTTTCTGTTCACGTTCTTGGGCAAACCAGGTGAAAAGGGCAGAGTCTAAGGCGGGGTCTTTTGCTGTCCTGGTTTTTTTCCTCTTCAGTCCATCGGTTCCGTCCGTCTCGTCCACGAAAGTACGAAGTTTTTCTTCGCTCCTTAGCCATCCCCGTAACGTGAATTCAGCTAGACTGAGATCTCGGGAAACTTTTGCCTGGGTCTCCCCCTTCTTAACGCGGTCTATAGCGGACAACTTTTCTTGAACAGAGAATGCTTTTCGTTTTCTTACGTTGGCTGACATCGTAAAGATACTGATTGATTTCTGATTAAATTTTTATTGTATATAAAGGTTTTTGAAGAGACATGTTAGAACATGTACCGCGATACAAAATAACGTAAAACAATAGGGGATTATTGAGGTGCGAAATGCGGCTTGCTTTATGAGGGCCTCGCTCTGCAGGGTCAAAGTGCGCGGAGTTCAAGATGCCACTTCCTGTTCCCGCGAACAACTGGACTCATTTTCTGTGTTCATAATCCGAGTAATTAACACAGAGATGATAATTAAACGTATTATAAGCCTCAAGGATTCCTGCCAGGACAACAAGTTAGGCTTTTATTCAAGGCCAAGCGTTCACAGTATACAATTTATCAGCACCACGTGCGCCAGTCGCCCGTAAACAATCTTTACGGGAAATTATTTTTACAAATTATACAATATTTTTAAAATCACCACAAACATCATTGTTATATGTAAGCCACTCAGCCATTCATTCAACTTTATTCAAAGGTAAAACTTTGCATTCATTCATTATTATTTGTGAATAAAAAACCTTCCCATGTATTTTTTCACCAACAAGAGTGCAAAATTTTTTTTTTTTTTTTTTTTTTACGAGTGCAAATTAGGCAAAAAAATCGGGGGACACATTCAGTACCGTGTTAAACTGAAACGCGCGCTATAAAGGGCCGTGGTATAGTGAGGGAGAAGTGTACTGTAAATCTGATGATTTGCAAATGAAGTTCTGACCAAATCTTTTCCAATGAAAAATGTGCATACTGGTACGGTTTTCTCCAAGTGGAAATATCTCAATTGCACATGTAGCATGTGGCAGTCTCATTTCTTTAGTGTACATATGAGATGGGATGTAAGGACACTAGGTGGTTTTCCACGATTTTGGCATAGGTCTTATTTTGCTGTCAAGACCTGAGAAGATCCTTGGAATTTAAGCCGGCTTTCAAGCTGGACTATAAATATTGTGATGATCCCTGGTGACGAATTAATCAGATTACTTAATTTGTTTGGGGCAGAGTGTTCCATTTGCAAATCAAGGACGTGATTAGTGGGGTCATTGGGTGAGAAGGACCCCCTCTCAGCTCCCAACCGTATGTTATTTTCCTATGTTTAACAGCACAGTTGAAAAGGAAATCCTGGCAACACCCATACAAATACAATAATTCCATAATGCAGCAAGTTGTACATGTACATATGTACATACCTTCTGAGCCAGTTATCTCCACTTGATGCTCTCTCCCTTGTCCTCCATAGTTGAAAATGGATTTATAATGTCTGGATAGTCTGTACTTGTCACCATATGTGAATGCGGACTCAAAATTCAATGCCACATCCCCATTCAGTGAAGAGTGTGGGTCAGTAGTCGGCAGTCGCATATATTTAGCTGTCATCCTCTAGTATATTTGTCAATTGTTGTTGTTGGATATTCACAGCATGGCTGTAGTCACAGACTAAATAAACAGACAGACTATTGAAGAGCCTTATATCACACCACAAGTGTAGCTCTGTCTGACTGTACGTTTTCCCCAGTGGATGCTCCTGCAAAATCTGAATAGAAAATATAAAGAAATGAAGTCTTACGACACAAGGTTTCCCAATTTTTTAACACTGCCTTAAGCAGAGTTTAACTACCATACTGTACCAATAAGCTTGTCAGATATCATAAACAAGAGCTGTGAGCTAAACATATTCTCCGCCAGATTGATGAGACAAGTCAGGAGAGATAATACTAGTACATATTCAACATAAAATCAATTGATTTCAAGCAAAATTGCTCAGTGCTGGAAATAATGTGATTTTCATGCAACTGAACCACCGTGGCTGCTATACTGGATTCAGGCATGGTTTTGTTTCATTCAAATAGACACAGATTAAGTTAGATTAGTAAAAGAATGACTCCAATGTAGACATGATAGACAACAGTTTAACATCAGAAATACGTAGGGGAGGTAACTGCTATAGATCCCCTGGGGAAGACAATTCTGAAACTACTCTGATGAGTAGACATAACTAAAAATACATTACAAATAGGTAACATTTAATACAAAATGTGACCATTTACCTAGTGACATCACAATCAATAGGCTGAGAGCTATTCCTCAATTAGTTAAAAGGAATTTGAATTTTGAAGTATACTTGAAATTTGGTCATAATCCACATCCCTGAATTAAAGTTATGACAGTAACAACACGATTCTGGCCTAGGTGACCTTGACCTTCATCTGACCCTTTGACCTCAAAATAAATAGGGCTATACTCTGCCCCTTGTGCAAGGTAAATACATGTACATGTATAAAGTTTTGAACCAATTCAGGACCTATTACAAGAGATATTTCATTTTTGTATAAGCTTGTAGGTTCTCTGACTTGAGTGAACTTAACCTATTGACCTATTAAAATAAGGTTCTTCTTTGTCCCACCCTTTATACCCAATATCTTACCAATTTTGTCCCAGTCAGTCTATATATCTCTTTTATCAGTTACATGTAACTTGGGAACACAGCGAGTTTAGATCAGCAGGATACTGTTGTTCAGAGACTAGTGAGCAACATGGAGAGTGGTAGACTTTAACTTCATATAATAAGTATGACAGTATAACGTGACATCAGGCTTTCAATATGAGCAGACTTTACTGACTTGTTCAGGCTGGTCAGTAAATGACAGCAAATTAAACAAGAGCCGTATCAAGCTTATGAGCTTCAATATATGCCTGTGCATGCCTAACTATAACTTTTGATGTAATCCTTCAAAACTTATCACCGATATTCAAATTTGACCTAGATAAAGGCGAGTCATATTCACTAGTCTTCTGAACCATCGCCAGATGCATATGTTGTATAAATATGGAAAGGTTGGCTATAATCCTTAAATAGATAAGGAATTAACAAGCAAGGTGAAGAGACAGACAGATAGACCAAGCAATAGGCTTCTTCTTTGTCATCACAATCCACAACTCTGAACTGTACTTATGGCATTATCAGAATGATTTTCAATGATTTTTCAATCAGTGACCTTGACCTTTTGACCTCAAAATAAACATGGCTCCTCTTTGACCCATGGGTAATGTACACCCAAAGTTGGGTACCAATCTATGACCTGGAACTGGAGACATCACCTAGACAAGCAAAAGTTAGGTACATGTAGATACTTCATGTAGGATCCTATTGTCCGACTCTTTGTGTCGCTGAAAAGGCTCAAGTCTAGACACATTGTTGTCCCCAGATTTGGCTATTCATGTACCCAAATAAGGTCTAAGGTCAAGGATGTTCTATTGTGGCCATATTTGCGAGAAGAAATTCTTCGCAGGAAAAATACCTCTAGATTGCCAGGCTGCACTCGTGTGTTATCAGACCTGTCAGAGTTTGGAATTACGTGATATGAATGCAGTAGGTATTGGTATTTGAAATTATCAAGGTGAGTGGGCAGGGAAATTCTTTATTTTTTCATTTTGGGCCATTTTTCCCGCTCATATGTTGGGGGAGGTAGTTTGATTTGCGTTCACTATGAATGCCTACGTGACTACCAGGCTTGTCAGTAAACAACAACATATTAAAAAAAGAAAGCCTGGTGTCACGCGTTTATACTGGACTTCGGGGCAAGGGTTGGGCTTAGTGGGGGATTACCTGGGGATTCACAACATGTTTACGACCCAGGGAGTGAGCCTGTAAGGCTTTCACACATTTTCAGTCCTGTTTATGTTGGGATTCAGTTAATATTTTTTTTACCTAGGGATGGGACATAAATTGTATTTGGTTTAGGTGGGGATTCACTTCAAAGTTTTGCCCCAGAGGGTAGGGCATTGAAGCATTTTAACAACTCTCATTTGCTAAGTTCAAACTAAACCCCGAGGTTGTGGGGGGGGGGGGGGGTCGCTTGACTCCTGCATTAGCTGATTAGGTTGAAAACATATCGATTTATTCGTCACAACAACCACTACAAAGACCAATTATGGATTGATTTATCGATTACTGATGAGTATGGCCGATGTATAATTGCGTAGGTCGCTGAGTGATGGTTTCCCTGTGATTCTGTCACAGATGGCAGCCTAGGTTGAAAACTGGACCATTCATAATCAAACAGTATTTATGTGTATGAAAGACCACTAACAGCTACACGTGTCCAGTAGTTCTCCTTGTCTACCCAATAACATTTTGTTAGGCAGCACAAGGTGTTCCCTGGCCTGTCAAATTAGTGAATTTTGTTTCACCTGCCTACTCGTGGCTTCTGCTGTCTTCTTGTGCTCGGCGCTGATTTACCTGACTTTCCAAATGAACTCTCTGAACTCTCTAAGGGAGATAACTCCACATTTTTTCAATACAGAACATACATGCCCAGTCCAGGGCTTAGCTGACCGAAAGAAGCAAAAGAAGAAAAAAGATATCGTTCCGGCTTCGAATTGAGAGAATAATTCTGCAGCTACGTGTAGATGATGTAGATTTTAATACGATTGAGCATTATCTCATACAATGTCCCATAACTTTTATACAATAGCATGAATACTGACAATAAAGAACAGGTCCCCCCTCTATCATTTTGCATGGATAATATGAAATGAATAAAATTTAAAGTAGGCCGAACATACCGTATACTTTACGATAGGCCTACTTTAAATTTGATTTATTACTTATCATGTTATAGTGTGGTATGATATCATATGCAATATTTATTGTATTAGATACATGGAAGTCGTGCCCACAATACAAACAAGCAATTAGAACAAACATGAGAGCCAGTGAGGGGCACTCGCTCACATGAATAAACAAGAGGACTAAAGCATACTTTATTCTGCAATGGCAATTAATGAGACAACTAAAGGATACTTTCACTTGCTCTAACAAATATGATAAGACAGAAGGATATACTTTCACTTGCATTAACAATATGAGAAGACTGAAGGATACTATAAGTTATATACCAGTCGATGCATGGGAATACAGGGTGGTCATGGTGGTATTGAAAAGCCCTTTTCCCCTGCCTTTTCATGAATATACATAATCAGCAAGGCAAAAGTAAGAAAGGCATAATCAAGGTTGGATAACATTCTCACTGCATACTCTATCGGTTCACAGGTATTGTCTGTCAGTGTTACACAAGAACCCTTCAATCGATATGCTAACTGGTCAAGTGTGACTTCGGAACA
>JAVTVY010050432.1:0-27498 GCA_036873755.1 Hanleya hanleyi
AATAAATACTGAAATTGCCGCTTAAACCCACCTTATTTCGCGTAGATTCAACTCTGCCAAAATCGCACGTGTTTTTCGACCTGGTGTCAAATTGTCATTGCACAGTACCGGAAGTATTATGTTGCCCAATTGACCAATTAAGAAACAATGCAGGTCGGTTGTTTGACATTCATTTGAGTCCACAGAAACAGACGTTCAAATAAACCGAAAAAGATGTATACAGAAGCTTTATTTCAAGAAATACCAGGCATTAATTAGGAAAGTGATCCGCAACTCCCCCTGATTCGGAACTCACAAAACTACTGTACTAGAATTTTGTTTGATCGTCGCTAAATATCTGAAATATTGCTAAACGCGGCGTTAAACTTTAATTCTCTCTCTCTCTCTCTCTCTCTCTCTCTCTTAAAAGAACGGGTATTGAATAACGAAAAATAAGACCCGCTGCATCACTTTTAGAAAACAGTCTGGCGCGAAACAAGGAATCAAGTTTCATTAACCTTAAGGACTCGAGGCCCGGGGTAGCACCTGATATTTTAGACACCCTCGTTTATTCTGTCTCATTCCATCACAACCACTCCATATACATATATATAATTTAATTCTTACGTTTATTTCAACGGTTTTGTTGCAGTTAGAAAACAATTATTTAAAAAAAATAATGTATTATTATATCGCTAATTCCACCTATTATTTTACAAGTAACGAGTCCGAGATTTTGCATGGTGAAAATAAACCTTTCAAACCAAACGGATGTGTCTCATTTTTTTTTTAGACTCTTAGAAAAAGTTTGAGAGCATTGTAAAGTTTATTTTTTGAAACAAAATGAATGTCTATTTCAAGTTCCAATAACTTCAAAACAAGGCAACATTTCGAAAAACTGAGACACTTTCGTTCGGACTGTAGTGTATATATTATGCTCCCCAAAAATTGACATAATCGGATGAAAAATAAAGAAGTTATTAGCAAGTTTGTATGTACCTACCGTGTAAAAAAATATGTCGGCTATAGAGCGTAAACAAAAATAATCTACTTTTCAGATGATAATCTGTAATTATTGTCCGTTACTTCATGATAATGACACAATATTCTCACACAACATATAGGGATTATAGATCAAACGTTCTTTAATCACTTTGGAACAATATATTTTGAGAAAGTGTAGAAAACCAGTCACGAAGATTAATTTTTATGTTGGAATATGCCCCGTTGATCAGTTTTCACGCCTTCCGAAATCCCTCACCGCGGGTGATTGAGTAGACGTCGACCACCAATTAGCATTCTATAGAAGGCTTACAGAGATGTGATTTGCGGCAATTGGACATTCATGGATTTAATTGCCAACTGAAAAAGGTCTAGCTCAAGGAAAGAGAAGAAAACAGGAACTGATCAGTCTACAGACCTCAAACGGGAAAAACTGGCCGCAGCCATTTCCGGTGTGGAGTTAAAAAACTTTACTGTTATCGCGAAAGTATACAATTTGCGGGAATAATGTTTGCCTTTTTTATAATTATATGTACGATGGTGAATATATCAGCAAAACTTTATGTAAAGTATTTATTTTGAATGAATATCTCACTTTATACATTTACCGCATGTACAATGCGATAATGCAGAATGAAGTAATACCGAATACCGAATCGATTGTCCGATACTGGCCATACCAACTACATGCAGTGTTTCGCTCGTTCAGTAGTTGAAGATTGTTATGAGCGACCGGCGTAACTTTGTAACGTTATCTTCCCATGATTGTGTTGTCAAGTAAGATATGTTGATAGAATGTCGAGTGAGGTATTATGAAAAATATTACGCAAATTCGCAATATATATATCTGCATATACCACATGCTTTCCGGAAATGGTTGACCACCTGAGCATGTGTGTTTGTATTTGTATATTTTGTCATGTGGCGCGAAAACACTGAGATAGACCATATAATTTCCTGTTCAATGTTATGTAAACTCCGGCATGAATGTAGTAGAAAAACAACTAATTATAATAAATGAGCCCAGCGCGTGAATTGTGTGTATTGCAGTTACAAGTAATTAGCCGAGGCGCGGAAGGCACAGCAGGCGGTAACACCGATTGTGAGTAATGAACACTAATCCCCACAGCGCAGAGTTCTTCCACAGACAGTGAATTGTTTAGAGCTAAAATTTTACGTTTGCAAACATTTTTTAAGGAAAATAACAGAAACACTTGACAGGTTTATTCTTCAACTTTTGAAATATGCAAAGAAAAAAATATCGATAGTTTGAGCCTATTCCGCGGGCCTCGAGTCCTTAACTTGACACTTTTGTGTTCTTTGTCAATTTGAAACACACGAGATATCACAGTATCCAGCGTGCTGGATATATCATGAAATTATGAAGGTACACTGCATGTTTTGATGTATCTTTGCAGTGCTCCTGAGGTCATTTTGAGGTGTGAGATTATAATTGAACGAGGTGTGTCAATCTTATCATTAAGGTATCTCCGAGGTATCCCTTTGTGTAGCTTGAGGTGCCTTTGAGGTAGCGATGAGGTACATTTCCAGTGCGCCTCAACTACGTTAATATAGTACCTCAAGAGCAGGTGATTGTGCCTTGTGGTTACACTGATTGGGAAATGCTGGAGTGATTCTGGTTAAGTTCTCTTGAAGTGTGGCTATACAAATTACCAAAGTATACATACAAGGACCATGGCAATCTCAGTCAACTCGGATATAATATCACGGAACATTACATCTGATTTCAGCCCTATATAAAACCCATGCGAATTTGAAGCTACATTTGTTAGCCAATCAGGTGGCTAGCTTGATTAAACTATTTCTAAATCACGCCCACAGTAATCACAAATATGGCATAATCGTTTCCAGACAGTGTGCGTGGAAAACCGTAAAGATCAGAGAGTTTACTCCCGCCGAAGTCTGGCTTGTTAGGGGTAGAAAATATCAAAAGATTGTGCCGTGCGAAGATGTTAATCTCCGGGAACTAAACGTCATTGTCAGAAAGAAAAGGTAGAAATTGTCGTGATTGGTTTATTATGGGATCTCGCAGAATATCGGCGAACATTTTCATGGCGTTACGTCTAGATTTTATTCCCCTGATATACCATCTTGGTTTACCTAGATTGGGACCATGGCTAATTGGAACCAGATTTTGGTAGTAACTCTACATAGCTGTGTGTAAGTCTGTGCAGACGTTTTCCCACAAAACGGCACCAGTATGTACGACATATTAAACCATGGCATTGTAACCAGCCAGGCGATAACAAAGTTTAGAAAACATTAGCCATTGATATGTTAACCAGAAGACTATACTGTGAAGTCATGTGGCTCTGTCAGTATGTCGGCACCTCTTCGCACTTCCCTTATATGTGTTGTAATTCTCACACGTATACCTAGTACAGTATCGCACACAAAGAAGCCCACTAGCATATGTTGCTGCATGTACAATATATACATAATACAGGCCTGTACTTTGTTGGTTTCTTCAACCGCATAACGGGTCACACGGATTTAACATGTCGAATTCCTATATATATATGTTTAAGTTATTCTTAATATCACTAGGTCTATAAATTTCACCATAAGAAATGTTTGGTGGAACATCTTATAAGAACTTTTACCTGAATACATCCAATAGAACTGATCGCACGTGGATAAATTGTGAACTGTACAGCCCTGAAAATATCGCCATCTTGTTACCCACAGCAAGGTATTGATAGCACGTGACCATGTGGCATTTCTCACCAATCAGAGAAGATATCACACATCAGGAGCACTTCAGATATCTAAGTCCATGCACGAGGTGCTCGTAAGGTGTGCTTGTGAATTTGGCTTCACAATGTAACGTTGCGGTGTACCTGTTCTGTAGATGCTTCTAAGGTGTGTACCTCAGAGACACCTTACAGTGACCTCGCTTGAGGTGCCACACCTTAAAGCCATAACAACCATTCCAAGCTAACCTACACATCTAAATCAGTTTTTGAAACAATCACCAGGTGTTGAAAACTACAACCTTTTACAAAGATATATGTCGGTGGCTAATAAATGTGAAACGTCCCAAGGATATAGATCACTTCACTACTATCCCCATGGTCGGGGAGGTCACACCCCTCGATCGGAATGTTCTTCAAGGTACCCACTGTACTGTTTTTATTTAGACTGGAATTTTCCATGGAAAATCTGGCCAGGCCAGGCTGGGATGTGCAGTTAAATTTAGCCCACTGGCAACAATTTTGCAGCAAAGTGCATTTGGTTTGGCAGTTGCTCACAGTATCTTGAGCTGAGAAGATGTATTCAACCTCATTCTGACGTCACGAAAGTAACTATTTTGTTTTTATTTCCTATGAAATATCTAGTTAAAAAAAACTTCTTTGTGTTTGTGAATCTCCTATAATTAAATTAACTGAGACTGGATTAACATACATGTAGAACTTAAACTCTTCATTGTTGTGGGTAAATCATCAAAGTCTGTCACGGAAATCGCGCTGATTTGTCACGGAAGTCACGTCATACATGTAACACATAACCATGTATTTAGCTTTGTATTATTTTGCATTTAGTCAGGTGAAAGAAGACCATCTTAGGTTATTTGAGAGAAATCCGTTTGTTATTGCTGAACGCGACGTTAAACCTTAATTCTCTCTCTCTCTATCTCTCTCCAGAACAACAATCTGAGCCAAGTCATACGTTTTAAGTTCCTACTACAGCCGTTGCTAATCCAGATTTTAGCATTAGTCTTGTCAGTATATATATAATATATGTATATGTACATAGGTAAAAAAGCAGTTTGCTGGCGTGGAGCAGTAATATAATATATATATACCAATCTGTTATTTGTAAACATATTCCTTGAGAAGAACATTACGTTCAAAACTGCAGTCGGAATATAATGATGTAGAAAGTTGAGAAGGTTTTTTTCTTTTTTTTATATGTACATATATAGAGGGAGAAGGTGTCCTTCACACAAAAGCAAAGATACTACTAATCTGTTCCTTAGCATTTATATATTCACTGGCTACCTGTGGCATGTCTATGGACCAGATGATGTACAAATAATCTTCCTCGTAGTATCCTCCACCACCCATAGTACATCATTGAAAACTGTTGACCGCTTCTCTCTTGCAAGAAAACTAGCCTATGTTTATGTATACTATGATTGTCTTTTTGAATTTGGTGCTAATCCTGTTATATGGAATAGGTCTTTGGATTATGTATACGGATATTCTTTGATGGGCGACGGCTGAATTATGAATGAAGGACCAGACGATTGTAATGCATCTGTTTGTACATTTGTGACTGTTCATGGGTCTGATTTTAACCGTCTTAGTAAATTGCATAAAGAAACCGACCAGTCAATATCTGCCTGAAATTCACTTGACAGGATTATTTTGTGGCTTCCATTCACAGCCGTCTTTAAGTGGCTCATTTTATGGAGAAAAGTACGTCCATCCGATACCACCTGACAGGCCCAATTTAGTTTTCCTATCAGGCTTTGTAAATCACGAACATTTACAAAAGAAAGTAACCAGCCTCAGGGTGTATTCTATGCTACGAAGATCTCACAGTGAGACATTCTGATCGACTGTATAGATTTTAAGTTTGTCAGAGATTCTGTTTATCAAGCAGCTACTTTAGTAGTTCCTTTTAGTCGTCTAAAAGAAGAGTGTATTTTAGGTTATTTGAGAGAAATCGGTTCGTTGTTTTTGGTGTGTTGTGTTGATTACTTCTAGATTAGTGGGTTATTAACTTTGTTTTGTTGGAATATTTAGAATTTCGTTTGACCGTCGCTATATAGCTGAAATAGTGCTGAGATGCGACGTTAAACCTTAATTCTCTCTCTTTCTCTGTCTCTATCTGCTTCACACTTGGGCGTCGCTTTCACTTAAAAGCCTGAAGAAGTTCCATTGACATGTCTTTTGGCAATGATAATGTATTCATTTGGTATCCACATGCATTCCTAAGAATTTCAACTTCCGTGCAGGGCCCTCCACTCTGATAATTGATTTGGAAGCCTAGTTGACGAAGAACATAAATCAGCTGTGTAAGTGCAGCTGAACATTCTTCAAAAATAATCCGCTACAAGTATGTTGTCATGGTATTACTATTAGACACTGTGGATATTTCTCGAATAATAGAGCTACGTAAGCTTGTTTACATGGAGATTTCTCGAAGCTGTTGTGGATTGTATCTGGGTCAGATCATGCGTCAAAGCTATGTGTTCTGGAAACTTCGTGATTTGTAGAATGATCTCGAATGCCCCGTAGAGCATAAATAGCATAGCGTTCAGTGATCGACGAGGGAATTCAAACGGCTTTTCTGTGTGTGCATTATACTGTCTTACCTTTGTCTGAAATTACGGACTGCTGGATTGTATATTCCTGTGAATTGACTCTTGGCGCTGTGTTATCTACGTGATTGAACTGTCGGAAACTGGACAACAGGGTGTTGTACTATCAAAATTCAGAACAGCGATTTGTGCGGCACGGACTGTTTAGAGATAGCGATTTGTGCGGCACGGACTGTATATAGATTCGCACGTCAGTACGGACTGTGAAATATACACATAGCATAGCATAGCATAGCATTGAACAGCAAGACTATATTTCTCATTTATTTGGCGTATTGACCTTACTTAATTTGTATATGATTTTAGTATTGTAAATAAATATTTGATTGTTAATCCTTGACTTCACAAAAGTTTTCTGTTACGTTTTTTCTATTATCGTTTGTGACGTAACAGAAATTGGGGGCCTGCAAGCGAGCATTGTTTACATTACAGCTTGCCAGCTGATCTGTTTTTGCAACATAGCCATCAAAATATTCAGTTACTCCAATGCCGTCAGGGAGTTTGACTGGAATTTATACACTATAGTTGTGATTGTGAATCGTCGAACTTTATCTATACACCATGCAAACATGTTGTGACTGGTGACCTTGATGTGGTGAGTGATAAGGACCTGAAATTACTCCTGATGAAAGGACCTAAATATAGAGAGCCGAGAAGAATAAATCTGAAGGCTGACCAGAAGATAGTCCTGTCTGCATTGGAACAGTACGTTAATGATTGGTCGAAGCGAGAAAAAGTTGAACCTACAGTACTCGCTGATTGGCTGGACCTCACCAACAGCAAGGTCGTTGAAACAATCTGCCATATTGACAGAAGTACTCTTCCCCAAGCAAAACAAGTACTGAGAAACCTCAATTCGCAAGAAGTTCTTGCAAATCTCCAGAGTAAATTCGTCATTGTCCCAGCAGACAAAGCTCCAAATACTATAATATTCATATGTAAATATTACTATTACCAGGTGCTGGTTAAAGAATTGAGTGTAGACCTATCATCATCAAATACGTCTACTTACTCCCAAACTTCATTACTCTGGAAGATTTATTTAACAATCACAAAACGTTTCTCAGGGAAAGAGGTATTTGTCTTCCAACCAATCATAACGACATACCAAAAGTATACTGGACTCCCAAAATGCATAAATCACCATACAAAGCTAGATTCATAGCTGGTTCTAGAAGCTGCACCGCCAAGCTTCTTTCAACCCTATTGACGAGGGCCCTTCAGGAGGTAAAAGCATTTTGGGAAAGGTATTGCGCCACTATTTCTAAAAACTCTGGCGTTGAATGTATGTGGATATTAAAAAACTCAAAATGTCTTACGGAGGAACTTGATGCTAAAGGTCACATACCATACAGACATGTATCCACATGGGATTTTTCGACTCTCTATACTACAATCCCTCATCAGGACCTTATTGACCGTCTAAGTTCATTGATAGTATCTGTGTTCATGAAAACTGATCGTAGATATATTAATGTCGCAAGCCATAAAGCATTCTTTAGCTCTACTACATAAAAGAGATACCATTAATGGGATGTTTCTTTGTTTATAGAGTTGCTTGAATTTCTCATTAAAAATATCTATGTGAAATTTGGCAACACAATATATCAACAGCATATAGGTATTCCAATGGGTACTAATTGCGCACCCCTGTTGGCTGACCTGTATCTGTTCTCTTATGAATATGACTATGCAGGCGCTTTCAAAAACCGATCCATTCAAAGCCCGTTCCTTCTCATTCACCAAACGCTATATAGACGATCTTCTCGCTGTGGATAATCGCTATATAAATGAAGCAGTGAAGGATATATATCCACCTTCACTGGATTTGAAGGAAACTACAGATAGCCCTACAGGCACATCATATTTAGATCTATATCTCTACAAAAATGAAGCGGGCATTCTCTCTCGTCGACTTTATGACAAAAGAGATGATTACAATTTCGACATCGTAAACTATCCCTTTCTGGACAATAATATTCCAGTGGGACCTGCATATGGCGTATACATATCTCGCCTAGTAGCATTTGCTAGATCCTGTGTTAATTGTGATGATTTCAATCAACGTCACAAAACATTGTTGCAGAAACTTATAAAACAGGGCTATTCCTCCAAGCGCCTCCATTCAAAGTTTCTCAAATTTGGCGATACATATCGCATGCTGATAGCAAAATACGAACGTAGCGTGCAAGATCTATGGCGCTACGTTTCGTAACTTGTCTAATTCCGCTTAACCCGGGGCTAGGGGCCGTATGAACCCATGTACTTCAAGATCCTCATGGTACTCATATGAACAGGCACAATCAAAGCGTGACTGAGATACATCATTCTTTAGAAGACGACTTTACAACGAATATTATGGATTAAGAATACTGATCAGCGATACGGATTTGATATTTTTGGAACATCATGCTGTCTTGCCGGCATCACTGAAAACTGTTGACCGCTTCTCTCTTGCAGGAAACAAGCTTATGTTTATGTATACTATGATTGTCTTTTTGAATTTGGTGCTAATACTGTTATATGGAATAGGTCTTTGGATTATGGACGCGGATATTCTCTAATGGACGACGGCTGAATTAAGAATGACGGACCAGACGCTTGCAATCGGTTAAAATTGACAACTTTGAAAACCTTAGACAGCTTATGCTGGTAGAGGAATTTGAAAAGTGGATCCATGGTGATATTAGAACATTTCTTGATGAAAAGAATGCCAACACTTTAGACCAAGTAGCACGATTTGCTGAGAATACGCTCTGACACACAAATTATCATTTGTCAATGCTGTTAAACCAAGTTCATTCCAGTCTAATCTCTCAGGTAACAAACTCAGTTCTTTCTCAGGGCCTAAAAAATTTAACCCCTGTTACAATTGTCAAAGGTCAAACACAAAGACTCAGTCACCCACTTTTAACACTCAAAATAAATCTCCCGTTTGAAGCTATTGTAAGAAGGAAGGCCATTTAATGGCTCATTGTTTTAAACTGAACGAAAACAACAAGAGATCAAGCCTTTCAAAAGCCCAGTGGTTTCATTGCTTCAAGATCTGTGCCCAAGCGGGTTAGTGACGTTCATAGTTTATATGACGTTAAGATGGCCAGGGACACTGTTCCTATTAGTTCTATCAAGGATAAGGTTGACAGTTTTTCAAATCCTGTTATGGAGATTTTTGAACCATTTATCCACAATAGTTTTGTGTCACTTTCAAGTGATTTTTCTAATGCTACTCCTGTGAAGATTTTGCGAGATACGGGCGCGTCCCAGTCTCTTTTGTTGGCAGATATTTTGCCGTTTTCTGATTCTTCATCTGCAGGCAGTAATGTCCTGATTAAAGGGGTAGATTCTGTAAATTATACACCCGTTCCGCTCCATAACGTTCATCTGTCTTCCGACTTGATTTCTGGACCTGTTACGGTGGGTATTAAAGGTAGTTTACCATTTGAGGGTGTTCAATTACTTCTTGGCAATGATCTTGCGGGAGATAAGGTCGGAGTTAACCCGATTGTAACTGACAAGCCTTGTTTGGATCAGATCCATGATCCAGTTGAAGACGAAATTCAGGGTTTGTATCCTGCTTGTGAAGTTACTAGAGCCATGAGTAAATCGGCTGAGGAGTCTGAAAAGTCTCTTAAAGATGACGTCATCGATGATGATTTTGATAGCAAATTGGAATGTTCTAATGACAAAATTTCAAAATCACAGCTGGTTAATGAACAGCATAGTGACAAGGATATTTCCAAGTTGTTTGACAGGGCAGTAGATGAGTGTGATGTAACTCAAGAGCCTGTGTGTTACTTTTGTAAGAATGGTGTTCTTATGCGCAAATGGCGACCGCCAGATGTGTCACCTGATGATGAGTGGGCAGTTAAGTATCAGATTGTGGTACCAAATTCATATCGTTCATATATCCTCGGACTAGCCCATGAAACACCTCTTTCAGGCCATTTAGGTGTTAACAAGACACACAAAATTCTAAATCATTTCTATTGGCCAAATTTAAAGAAAGATGTTGCAGAATTTTTTAGGTCATGCCACACATGTCAAATGGTAGGAAAACCAAACCAAACCATACCAAAGACCCCTCTACAACCAATTCCTGCATTTGGGGAAGCCTTTAGTAGGGTGATTATAGATTGTGTTGGTCCATAATTTACCAAAAACAAGGTCAGGCAATCAATACATGTTAACAATCATGTGTGCTTCAACCAGGTTCCCTGGGGCCATTCCTTTACGGAGTATTAAGGCAAAAACTATTGTTAAGGCCTTAGTTAAGTTTTTCACACTTGTCGGCCTACCCCAGTCTGTTCAGTGTGATCATGGATCTAATTTCATGTCGGGAATTTTTCAACAAGTCATGCATGAATTGGGAATAAAGCAGTATAAATCATCTGCATACCACCCAGAAAGCCAAGGCGCATTACAAAGATTCCACCAGACATTAAAGAACATGATTAGAACTTATTGTTTTGACACTGAGAAAGACTGGGATGAAGGCATACATTTGTTTTTGTTTGCTGTTAGAGAGTCTGTTCAAGAGTCTTTAGGCTTCAGTCCATTTGAATTAATCTTTGGTCATACAGTTAGAGGACCACTTATACTGCTGAAGGAAAGTTCCTAGACAGTGATCTTGACTCATGTAGTCTCTAACAATATGTGTCGGACTTTCGCATCAGGTTGACTAAAACACGTGATTTGGCCATGTCAAATTTAAAGTCAGCACAAAAAGGTATGAAAATAACCTATGATAAACATGCCCTTAAACGAAGTTTCAAACCTGGTGAGAAGGTACTGGTTTTTCTGCCTATTCCTGGTAATCCACTTAAGGCTAGATATTATGTTCCTCATCGTCATTGAAAAGAAATTAAGTGACCTTAATTATGTAATTCAGACTCCTGACAGGCGTAAAAACAAACAGTTATGTCATGTAAATATGTTAAAGTTATACATAGACAGAGATAGCACTAACAGTACTGTACAGCCTGTAAGTGTAGTTAGTTCTGACCCTGATAATAATGAAACTTGTGAAGAGCCCATGGCAGCGGCGAAATTACAGAACACTGACATTCTACTTAATTTGGATTCCAAGTTGTGTCATCTTGAACCAGCGCGTCAGGAAGAACTTCGAACTCTGCTTAGTCAATATGAGCATTTGATTCCCGATATTCCCACTCGGACTGATACAATTTCACATGACGTCAATGTCGGAGATCCTAATCCAGTGAAGCAGCACCCATATCGTTTGAATCCCATTGAACAAAACTACCTGAAAAAAAAGATTCAGTGTTTATTGGACAATGCCTTCATTGAACCAAGTAATTGTAACTGGAGTTCACGTTGTATCCTCGTTCCAAAGCCAGATGGCAGTTACAGGATGTGTACGGACTACAGAAAGGTGAACACATTGACCAAAACAGACACATTCCCTATTCCACGCATTGATGATTGCATTGATAAAGTGGGAAGTGCCAAGATTGTGTCAAAGTTTGATCTTCTGAAAGGATTTTGGGAAGTTCCTCTGACAGATGGTGCGAAGGAGATATCAGCATTCGTCACTCCGGAGGGTCTGTTCCAGTACAAAGTTATGCTATTTGGAATGAAAAATTCTCAGCCACGTTCCAGCGTCTCATCAACCGTGTTACTTCTGGTTTGGAAGGATGTAAGACTTACATTGATGACGTCATTGTCTACAGCGATACAAGGGAAGATCATCTACAGAGAATTCGCGCACCGTTCAATCGGCTGAGTGACGCCAAGCTGACAGTTAACCTTGGAAAAAGTGAATTTGGACATGCACGTGTGACATTCTTGGGTCATGTTGTAGGTCAGGGTTAGGTAAAACTTGTAGATGCTAAAGTTAGTGCTATCTCGCTATTTCCAAGACCAACATGTAAGAGACAACTGATGCGTTTCTTGGGTATGGCTGGTTACTACAGAAAATGTTGTCCAAATTTTTCAGATATTACTGAACCTTTAACTCAACTCTTAAGAAAGAGGGTAAATTTTTTTTGGACCGATGAATGTGAATCAGCTTTTGAAAACCAAAAAGCCATACTCAAGAGCGCGCCAGTTCTTTCAGCACCAGAATTTGATTCACCTTCTAAACTGGCTGTAGATGCTAGTGATGTTGCTGCTGGTGCCGTTTTGTTACAAGAAGGTATAGATGGTGTAGATCACCCAATATGTTATTTTTC
Organism: Hanleya hanleyi; assembly: GCA_036873755.1. Classification (NCBI taxonomy): domain Eukaryota; kingdom Metazoa; phylum Mollusca; class Polyplacophora; order Lepidopleurida; family Hanleyidae; genus Hanleya; species Hanleya hanleyi. The sequence goes on from JAVTVY010050432.1 coordinate 12,523, forward strand.
ACGTAAATTTGACAAACATCAGAGAAATTATTCTACAATTGAGAAAGAATGTTTGGCAATGATATTGACTTTACAACATTTTGATGTTTATGTTACTTCTTCATCGTTGCCAATTACTGTATTCAGTCATCACAATCCACTTGTTTTCATAAGTAAGATGAAAAACAAAAATCAAAGATTGTTGACATGGAGTTTGGTGTTACAAGAATACAATATTGAAATCAGACATATTAAGGGCAAGGACAATTTGATTGCTGATTGTGTCTCGCATATAATGTACATATGTTTGTCAACATTTTGCTGTTGTAATATAGATTTTGTTTTGCAATCTTTTGAATTGTCAAGAAAGTTCCAAGTCATTCAGATAGGTACAAACAGTAAACTTGTAATGAATTTCATAATTCTGTACACTGCACTGCTGGGCGTCTGAAACATGTGGGGCTCTTGGATGCCACAAAAGATAGTTTGCAATCAAAAAGTAAAAGTTAGGATATTGTGCCCGTGAAAGGCCCATCGCAACTAAGTGGCCTCGTAAGGGTGAACATTCACGGATCTGTAAGGACTTTGTACATCTATTTTAGCGAGACATTGGTTGGGACCAATATGTTTATCGTGTATATGTGATATGACGATTCCTACCACCTGCTTCAGGAGACTAACCAAAATGAATTAATCTAATTCCCCCAGTGTGTTTTGGTATAGGTCCACTTGCACTGATAATCGTACCCGGCCTATCGCATACAACATAATTATCATTACGATTCTCCTAAAAAATTCTGGCTTCACTTCACGTTTCAATTCGAAAGCTGATCTGTGGTTTCCAGTAAATGCTAGTAGGAGATTCCTCCCCTATTCAATAATATGGAAGTAGTTTTGGTCCACATCATACACTGGCTGGTCAGAGAATTGATGCGCAGAAAAAGCTTGATCTACGAAGATGTTCCACTTTTTACCCGGGGTTCGCTGGATATTTACTGGCCGGTTCAGCAGCTAAATAACAAATGGTGCAGCGGTGTGCCAATCTGCAATCCGATCGTGTACATCCCTCAAAATTAGAGCGCCGACAGATGTCCCTACCATCCGGCAGAAAAAGGCCACGATTCTGGGGTCGCGCTTGTTCAGGAAATATCAGGGTAAGTGGTGACTTTGTTGAAGTGCCTTAACAGTTGGATTTTGGGCCTGCGGAACTGCATGTAAATGGAACTCTAGGGGGAGTCACATTTTTTTTCAGGGGTGTTGCTCCTCTCTGTACTCTTTATCATACAATATGACGCACATGTATTTTGAGGCTGAACGATGTATATCTTTTTATTGATTTGTTATTCATGTTCTTGTTCTTTGTTTGTACTCTGCCTGTAAAGGTGTTTTGTACAATAAATTGAATTGAATTGAATTGGGAGTGCTTGATATACTTTAGAGAAGAATATTAATCTATTTATTGATATCGACACTGTCGAGTAGAAACTCCCGATATGCGATTCAACTTAATTAATGATGGTTGGAGTCTTGAAAGAGGCATTACACTAGCACGATCACCCATTTAACTCCGTTAGTCGTTAACGGTTTTATAACTGCTCCGCGCAGCAAACTGCACAGACTCACAACTCTCCAATGGTCCTGCTGAAGGCGACGCTATCCTGAAGGTGATGCCAAATCAGAGAATGGTCGCAATAAAACTGCTTTGTAAATTCCGTCTTCATCTACGCACAGGCTGCTGCAAATTGAAGAGTAGAAAATGGATCGCTTGTCTAATAAAACCTTGTCAACATAGTTCTTATAAAATAAGACGAGATTGGTCTAAAACCTGTTAAGTTGATCGAAACGAACTTTCTCTACAAACAACGAAGAGACAATCCACCCAACGAAAATGACTTTAAACGAACTAAGTCGCCATTGGAATCTCATACAGCTATTTCAGACCCTGTATCTGTACTTATATGGAAAAGCTGTTTCAATCCTTTATGGGATGTTGTGAATAACAACAAACTTCATGAGTTCAAATCTGAACTTCCAGAAAGGTTTCAATCAAGCCATGATCAGGCGATGTAGAATTGGCCATACACGATTAACTCACGAACATCGTTACGAACTAACATTACTAAAAAAAAAGAGCCAGTCCCAAGGTGGATTCCATGCCTCGAAGATCTCACAATGAAACAAATTCTTATCGACTTATAGATTCTTTCAATCGAGCAGCTACTTCAGAAGATGGTTCAGTCGGGGGACAGAAGACTGTATCTTAGGTTATTTGAGAGAAATCGGTTTGTTGCATACGTTTTAAAGCATGTGCATGTCTTTTGGTGTGTTGTGTTGATTACTTCTGGATTGCTGGGTTGTTGACTTGTTTTTGTTAGAATACCCAGAATTTTGTTTGATCGTCGCTGTATAGTGGTGAACGCGACATTAAACCTTAATTCTCTCTGTCTCTCGCTCCTAGATAAGGTAGCTCGCCAGAATCAAAAAGACCCACCGATACAAAACGAGCACACTCATGCTTAACCTTTTTTATAAAACTCATCCCACATGTTTTTCCCATTCTCTACCATACTTGATGGCCTTGATTCCCGCTAATGACTAGTCATAGTCAACTACATCACTAGTTAAGCTGTAATGACGAACTTCTGAACTGCAATTTGTTAATAGTGTACCAGGTTTTAAGAGTGTAGGTGGCCCAGAATTTCGAGAATTCAAACTCTGGACGGTTTCTGTTAACCTACTGTACATGAACTATCGATGATATTTACCCTCTGCAAATATCTAGGATTTTGTCTTGGTTAATTTGTAACGTGTCAAATGACCAAAAGCTTTTAACCTCCGGAGATGCCGCTACTGATGAGTTCGTATAAGGATGGAAATTAACTCTTACATATATGGCTTCGAATAGTCTCAGCTGGAATAATTCTTAATACTGCACAAGAAATTATTAACGTCCACACAAAGTTTGTGAACTCAACAATGAAGGAGTAAATTCTATTTTCAACAAAATGAGAACTTCCGATGTTTCGACATTTTGAAGCAAATTGTCTTGATCAGAACGGAACAGATGTGGGTGGACTTTACCTCGGATGTGAATCTGTAAGCAGTTATGTGAGCAAACGTTAAAATTAAAATTCGCTTCTTCAAAATAAACAATGTTATGGCTGAAATTTCTAGATAATTTTCCGAAGCAATCTTCCTTCGGTTCGACCAGTTAAACACTCCGGGCGCTTCGTAAGATCTATCCTTTTATAATAATGCAATAATTATCAAGTTCATTCATGTCAATTTGATTAACCCGAGGGGTTGATCCGTGCCTTGGTCCTGTCTTGTTCTTTGTGTTGAACTTTGTCTCCTCGTTCATCTGTCACCAAATCTGTTCCGACAATTCCCGGCAGGATCAGCTAGCTAATAGCTGTAATAGTAAACACCAATACAGACTTAATCAAGTTTTGATATGCGTTCTTGCTTGATCTGTTCCTTGTCTTGATTGGTCTTGATCTGTAAATTTATTCAACTAAATTACATTGAAATATTACATTTCATCATAATCTTTACATTATGATTATTAGTTTAAGGGTACAGAGCCCTCCTGCACACACTTTTACACACCCTCTAGAACTTGTCTTTATACAGCTGAAAGTATGCCACACAGCTATGGTAATGTTTATATTTCTTGAAAGCACATTCCTTGAGGATTCCGAATATATAAGTTTGTTCACTGTATACCTGTATGTTCTGATATTTGGATTTTAAATAAATTGAATTTAAAATTTAATTTTAATTTTTTAAACGCTATTTTCAAAAAAAGTATTCAAGTTATCGTAACTTACTTCATCATTTCCTGTAGAAGACAATTTCAACAGGAAATCAGTGTCTCAGTTTTATCAGTTTTGGTCTAATTCTCATGCTATTGACAGTTAATGGGATATTTCTTCACAAAAACGAGCAACTGACAGTTTTGAACTTTTAAGTTGAATTAAATGTCAATAGAAAAAGAATACCAAAATTGACAAAACTGAGACACGGACAGTTGTCTTCTACAGGAAATGTTGATGTAAGTTAAGAAAAGTTGAATACTTTCTTTAAAATAGCCATTTAAAAAAGAAGCCTCATTTTTTTTAATTATTTTGTTTAAATTTGAATATCTTCACAACCTACAGATTTATAGTGAACAAATTTATATATTTAGAATCCGTAAGAAATGCGCTTTCAACAAATATATACATTACAACAGCTATACGGCATACTTTTAGCGGTACAAAGACAACACCTAGGGAGTTCGGAAACCAATTCATTTCTCACATGCCAAATATCTAGTCAATCTGTGGAAGACACTCATCTTTATTCGGAAAGTGATAATTTCCGGATCCAAGGCTCAATATAAGTTTTCATGATGTAATTATTTTTCACTACAAAATGACGCGTACGCCACTTTACCGGAAAATACTCTCGTCGACTTATGGACTACAATCGAGGATTATTCCAAGCTGATACCATATTTCATAAAACTCTAGAAATTCTAGATTTAGTTCCTAGTTCATAACAATGCCTGGGGAATAGTAGCTTAATTAAAAAAAATTATTTAAGGATTGACTGTGATTTTTTTTACGTTCATTGGGGTATGAACTTAAAAACCGCTGTGCAAACTTTATGATTCCGCGTAGTTAAACTAAACTAATTGAATAAGAGAAGAAATTAAATGTGAGACCAACGAATTCTTCGGTTTAATTCTTGTAAACAGTGGGAAAACACTGCGCGTATGAATACATAGTCAGCGTTCGTAACTAGTAGCAACGTCTAAATTCACGCGCACCTCGCTCGGTTCCGCGGTTCAAACAGTTTATTTCAGTTCGACAGTTTGTCAGTAGTGTTGGAGAGAAAAGTGTCAGTCGGAGCTATTATTATTATTTGAAAATTGAAAGACACAGTGGCTGAATGAAGAATTAGATATGAACCCAGAAGAGGAGAAATTGCTCGAGTTGAGGTGTGCAGCAATGGGGAGTGGTCCAGGCAGGAATATTCCACTCGGATCCGGTACAGAAAGGGGGTCTGTTTGAAGAGGTGCTGCAGGTACAAGGCTGCACAATGGATTTTCTTGCTGTGCAACGGATGACAGGGTTTCGCTGATGTGTTGCTTTTGGGCTGAGGAACATTCCCTGTTATAACTTCTAACGGAGCTTTCGTTCTTGTGTCCGCTCATGTACATGATGTGGCGAAGCTCGAAGCCTGCATCATTCATCGTTTGTATACCAGTTGCACGGAGAGAGTGTGCCGTGTATGAGCGGGCGCATTTGGCATTGCGTGATATGTCGGAGAGAAAACGCGAAAATTGATATGCCTTCACCGATTTCGAAGTGTACCAGAAAGTTTCAGATTCTGGAGAATTCATTGCAGCCTTTGAACAATGATCGAACATTGACGTCGCACTGGGATCAGTTTTCGCAATCAACATTCTAAGGGACTGAACCGAACATCTGTCGGAACCTGTTGCGTACATTCGCTTATCAGTGGGTGCCTCGTGGCTGTCTAGACAACCTTGTCGATTTTTCTGTTTGGTTTCGTGTGTGAGGACGACATATTCCCTCTGGTTTTCATCCGTTTGCAAAACTCAAACGAATTCGGAGTAAGCTGGTGATGAAATTCCAGGCCACGTGTAACGAAATGGATGGATAAATCGTACCAAACTCTGTATCTCAAGAGAACCGGATTAGTGACAGAATGCAGGTAGGAAGTGATTTTCATTAGTTCACCGGGCTCGATGACTTCTTTGTGTTTAGTGGGACGAGATAATCCCTCCTTCAAATTGAACTTCAGTTTGCCATCCAGAGTGTCATTCGCTTGTCGAAAAGACTTGTCTCGAACTATGTCAATATCTCGTTCAAGGTCACGGAGATGTCGATTTATTGCAGATCTGACATTTTTCATGGTGTTTTTGTGATATTCCTGAGCATGACCGACATACATTGACTCCGCTCTTTTCTCCTGGTTCTTCGGTTGTGCCTCGGCATAGAACTTTCTCAATTTGTCATTTAGGCTTTCTGGTGTTATTTCTCGAAAATTTGTTTCCAGGCCCTCGTTTTGAACACTCCATTCTGAAAAAAACAACTTTATTTAAGCCTAGTATTTATGCGAATTTAATTTCATTTTTCTTAAAATTTATTGCTTATTTCTTATTCATTCCACCAAATTATTGTTTTTGTCGACAGAAATAAATATTTGAAATTTCTATTAATTAATTGTTTGTACTTTTATTACGGCATTCAATTTTGGAGTCAAAAATCGATCTGTTCGGTGTTTCCCGAATATAATATATATATATAAATTGAATATCATAATTGATAACTGACCAACAAGCCCCTGTGCTCCTCCCCCCCCCCACTTCGGGTTTATTTGGACTCTTGCATAATGCAACTTTGAGAGATTGGAAATTGTTATATTTTCGCACCTTGAAATAGCTTAACACCCCATTTCGTGTTCTTCTTTGTCGACTCTGATTGTCGACAATCTTGTAGAGCCTTCAAATCTTGTTCCGTCAGTTTTCTAAATCTGCCTGGTTCAACGGAGAATGACTCGACCTGGACAGATGTGTTGCCTTCATTGGCTTCTTGGAGGGCTGTGTTCATATCATTCACACCGTCATTTGTTGCCGCGCTAATGTCTTCGGGTTCAAATTCTTCATCAAACAAAAAGTCTACATCCAAAAAGTTCAAATCAAAATTTCCGTATTCGCTCATTTTACCAGAATTTTTACACGGAACAGCTGTGACCTCAATCAAACAACTTCCAACCCGATGAAGTTTAGCAGACGACAAATTTTACGAGAGATTATAGACACGGAACAGAGTGCAAATGTATTAGTTTTCTCTAATTATTATCAAAATACGTGGGAAAAAATTGGTATATTTTTTAAAAAATATTTAAGCAATATTATATGCGCTATTATCGTCGGATTCACACTGGGGATCCCCGTCTGGGATTCTCCATGCTATTTATAGCGTAAGAAAAGTAGTCCGCTTGTGGGCGTGGTCTAGATATTTTTAGATTCATTGAAGTATGAACCGAAAAATTCTGCGCTAATCAGCCAATCAAATTGCCGGATTTACGAACATTACGGGTAGAATTTAATTATTAAAAATTGACAGCATAGAAAACATCTTTCGAGGATTTTGACATACTAAATGTACTATACTATAGTGCTATATAGCTGAAGTATTGCTGAACGCGACGTTAAACCTTAGTTCTCTCTCTCTCTCTCTCTCTCTCTCTCTCTTCCAACAAAAACAAGCTAACAACACAGCAATCCAGAAGTAATCAACACAACGCACCGAAAAACATGCACATACATTAAAACTTATACATACAACAAGCCGATTTCACCCGGATAACTTAAAATACAATCGTTTTTTTACCCGAATAAAATGATCTTCTAAAGTAGCTACTCGATAAAAAGTATCTCTTACAATCTTAAAATCTATACAGTCGGTAAGAATATGTTTCACTGTGAGGTTTTCGTGGTATGGAATACACCTTTTTTAGCAAATGTACGCCAGTCAATCGTATATGGCCGATTCTACATCGCTTGATCTCCAGAGCAAAGACAAATTGTATACACTTTTGCAGAAAGTATTTCCAGTGCAAAGATCAGATACTTACATTAGACAGAACTGAGATCAAGGTAGTGAAAGAGGTCAAATTCTTAGGAATATTGTTTGACCACCGATTAACGTTCTCGCCGCATATAAATTGCTTGAAAGCTCTTGTATTGTTGGAGGTAGTTGCCAGCTATAAGTGGGGAGATGATCAGCAAAAATCAGCCTGTTTCCTGGCAAAAATGCCACACGACCGCTTCGCTCGGATAAAATTCAATATCAAACTCGCTGGGACGGGATAACGAATTTATTTCTACGAGCAGCCAAAAACCGTGAACGCGGAGAGAATTGTGTGTACAGAGACGGGGAAGGAAGACAACAGGCGGACAACAATCACGTATTAAACGGCTTAGTGCGGGCAATATTTGATATCATTTTTGAAATCAGCATGTTTAGTATGGTCATCTGACTGAGAACAGAGAGCACTTGTCATATTCCAGACGAGAAAAGACCCAATATCACAAATATCTTCTTTTACAGAAACAACAATCCACGCATATTCGGCTGTGATCTTAGGCGATATATTAACCGCGAGAACATAAAGCAATTTGTAAAAATTGCCAAATTTAAAAATCGCAGTTTCTCGCACAGAATGTCCTTGGCCTTAAATTAATAATGTATATTCATGAAGGTTCGTCACGAATTTAGGTCACCGGGCAAATGTAGCTCAACAGTTTAAATCGCGGCCAGTTCGAAAGTCCGTGCTGATGATAGTGTATATTAAGATGTGTGATGTTGCATCCGTGGAATACAAGCATAGATGAAGTAGGTGGCTGTGGCAATTGATTGTAGTAACACAGGATATCACTTAGGTTGAACCCGCGGAGATGAAATTTGGCTGTGTCGAAGGAGGAGGTGGCTGCAAGTGAAACCAAGGGACCGTGTACCGGTGCAACTGAACTCGGAGGCGGTTGTCTAACTGGCACAAGAGCAAACTTTTCACTCAGGGTTGTTTTCTGCAATGCTATTCCCAACTCGCACATTTTGCTGAGAGATGGCATGCATTTCTGTAGAGTGTTGACACCTATGGGTGTCACAGCGAAACAGCTCATCAATAACCAGTATACGAGTTGTCAGAGCATTTCCATCATAGCTCTCTAGATTTTTATCTAATACCGCTTATGCCGGTGCTAGGGGCCGTGTGGTCATATCATCCAAGATGCCACATGAACAGGTACAATAAAAGCGTACCGGAGATACAACACATATCACGAATCGTTAGATTCTTGGTATGTGGTTTAGAATAGGTTAACCAGAAGACTATTCTGTGAAGTCATGTGACGTAGTCAGTATGTCGACACCTCTTCCCACTTCCCTTATATGTGTTGTATGTTACAAAAACCAGGATTCATCCACCACATAACTGTCAAGAGGTCTTTACCAGAGACGTTCATTCTGAGGGTGTAATTTGGATATGTAAATAACTGGGGGAATATGTATAAAGACAGTGAGAAGAAGAAATCCTCAGAAAAATTCAGTCGATGCATTACGGGAGGAGCAGGCGGCAAATTTCCCTACATACCTGCCATGCAACATTGAACGACGGAGTGAAGTGCTACTGCACGATTAGCGAAGACATTCGTCACCCCGCAGAGTCAGTTTGGGACAACCTGTCCCCTGTCCTGGATGATCTGTCTAATAATGGAATAAAAGTCATCCATTTTGTGTCTGACGGACCGACAACACAATATCGAAACAAAACAAACTTTCTTCTGGCATCAATGCCATTTACAAAGTGGGACTTTCAACATATTACGTACAATTTTTAGAAGCAGGCCATTAGAAGCAACCATTAAAACAGCCTCTGACCGACTAGCTAGTTGCCCATGGGTAAGACATTCTTGGTGGAAAACAGTTGATGGAATTTCTCAGTGGCACTGTCAATATGAAAATGTATGAAATAACTGCTGATCAGATAAACTCTGTCATAACAATCACCAAAGAGTCAAATGTGAAACAAATCAAACAGGCACAATGAAAATACACCAACACATGACACCTAAAGAAAAAGAAGGCACAGTGTTTCATCGAACAATATTATGCTTTTGCAAGTTGTCAGAATTGTGTTCATGCTATGAAAGGAGTGAGTTTCAAGTTGAGGCAAGAAACCCTACATTGCAAGGCGTTGAAGGTCAGCTCAATCCAGATCTTGATGAACAAGCTCGACAGGAGTATGTGTTGTGGAGAACCTGGAGAGCTGCCAAGCTACAGTTACAGGCAAATCAAGAACAGGAGGATGTGTCTGACAGTGGCGATTATGAGGGTGAAACATCTGACACACAAACCGATACTGATGACCCCGTTTCTGACCATACTGACTGGGAGCATTCATGTCACAAGAAAAACTCTGGAGAAGAAAGGATGTGCTCCAAAACTACATGTACATTCTTTCTATGCAATGTATTTCTTTGCCAGGCATTCCCGGAAAGGAACATACTATATTGGACAAGTTATAAGCATCAGCGGAGATTTAAAAACTGCCGACATGAAGTTTCTGGAACGTAAATGTGACATTAAGCACACATATAACTGGCCACGGAGATATTACAACACATATAAGGGAAGTGGGAAGAGGTGCCGACATACTGACAGAGCCACATGACTTCACAGTATAGTCTTATGGTTAACCTATTCTAAAGCACATACCAAGAATCTAACAATTCATGATATGTGTTGTATCTCAGGTACGCTTTTATTGTACCTGTTCATGATGACATATTACAAGCTGAAATCCTCCAGAATGACGCAACACAGGCGAAAAATACCTTCACTGCAATGGAAAACGAGCTGATCACCAAAAGCCGCCAGATAAAGGGACTGGAACAATCACTCAAGTTCATGAGCAAAATGTCACCAATACTTTCACCAGCATGTGAAAACTCTTCTACATGTACTTAGCGACCAGCATCAGCAGTTGATGAACCACTGTGCAAGCGGCAGCTGTTTGACAAGAACAATGAACTATTTGACAGTGCAGAAGATAAAGTTCTCTTACAATTAGTTCTTCCAGAAGGGAAAGGCAAAGGTGAAATGACCAAGACCAGTTCAGCAAAGGAGAAGGGGGGAAAGAGCAAGATCAAGATCAGTTTAGCAAAGGAGAATGAAGAAGAGAAAGTGAAGGGGGGAAGACAAAGATCAGTTCGACAAAGGAAAAGGAAGAAGTTTGAGTTTGACGCGACTGTCAAGGAAACAGACTGATTCTCGTGCGTAATCGACTGTAAACTCGATGGTAGGGTGTGCATGATTCATATAGTTGATGAATTCAAGCAGTGACATTTCAGTAAGATATCGTCAATAAACCTGAAGTACGCCAGAGTGATAAAAATCTATTTTCCATGAAGATATTGGCATAAGACGGGGTTACTCGTGTGCCCATGGCAGTACCACCTACTTGTAGGTAGTGTTGCCCACTGAAACTAAAGTTGTTGCAATGTAGAACCAGCCTGAGAAGTGACAACAGACTGAGATACGAGATTTTAGATGTCGGGCGGTGCCTGGTGAGACAGCGCGCAACGGAAACGAGACCTTCGTGGTTGGGGATGTTGGTGTAAAGGGAAGTTACATCAATGGTGACCAGATAGAAGGATTAAGGTAAGGGATGTTGTGCCCCCACTTTGCGGATAAAGTCAGTGGTATCTCTAATGTAGGAAGGTATCAGTTGGACTAGTGGTTTGATGTATGTATCAACAACGCTGCTAATTTTCTCAGTCGGGCAACCATTCCCGCTAATAATTGGTCTGCCCGGAACTTTGTCTTTGTCCCAATTTTTGTGTATTTTCGGTAGTAGAGAGAATTTGCAGGTTCTAGGTTTATCGACATAAAGTCCGTTGTAGACTTTAGCATCGATTTCTTCTTTAAGGAGAAGTTTTTGAAGCTCGGTGTTGACCAGATAACTGATCGTTCCGATTCTCGTCTGTTTTGACGTAGAAGTTAGTGTCCAATAGTTGACGGCAGGCTTCAGTGATGTAGTTCTTAGTGTTCAGGACAACTACGGCCGATCCTTTGTCGACTTTTCTGATGACGACGTGAGGGTTCGACTTGATCTTATGGGCTCTAAACAAACCCGCGTTTTCTCTAGTAATTACAACACATATAAGGGAAGTGGGAGGAGGTGCCCACATACTGACAGAGCCACGTGACTTCACAGTATAGTCTTCCGGTTTACCTATTCTAAAGCACATACCAAGAATCTAACGATTCGTGATATGCGTTGTATCTCAGGCACGCTTTTATTGTACCTGTTCATGGAAATGCTCTGACAACTCGTATATTGGTAATTGGTGAGCTGTTTCGCTGTGACAACTCGTACACTGGGGATTGGTGAGCTGTATCGTCGTCAGATGAAAATGACGGCATTTAACACAAAAGACTAGTCTGTAAGGCCCGATGTCGACCCAGCATCAACTTCCCACAAATGCCAACAAATACCAAAGACCAAAAGGTCTGTACAGGGGGCGGGCCTCGGGGACGAAACGTCCACCAGCAGAATCTCGCCATATACAGGTAAAAATTACAACACATATAAGGGAAGTGGGAAGAGGTGCCGACATACGGACAGAGCCACATGACTTCACAGTATAGTCTTCCGGTTAATCTATTCTAAAGCACATACCATTAATCTAACGATATGTGATATGCGTTGTATCTCAGGCACGCTTTTATTGTCACACAAGTCGGGTTTTTATGATAAAAGCGTTGAGGCATGCATCGGAGCAAGGTGGCTCCCATGTGCTTTTCGGCTTGAATTGGCGGGCAAGCTCGTCCATAGGGGTTGGTGTGAACCCCGGGTCGGGCTGTGACAAATACAGTTGCAGTTCGAGTCGATGGAAGAAACCTTCTAAACCTTCGCGTATGGCCTTAACTTCAGGTTCCCTAGTGGTGGATCAGAAGTTGAGAACATACGAGAGTACCGATTTCTCACTCGATGTGAGTGTATGGTCGGAGTTATTAAGAAAAACACAAGATGGTGTGTGGCAGTGTGACAAAAGTCTCAATGGGTAGAGTTCGAATGTTCTATTCCGGCAGGGCTTAGAGGAGTTTGAGAATAGGTGATTTTTCCTGATTGTTCCTTCGGTGAGGCGGTGAGGCGTTCCATTTGTTTCTGCCGTTTCGGCGTTGTGGAAAACGCTGGCGTCCCGTGGATGGGTGTCTCGGTTCTTGTCTCTGGCGGCCCCCTTGGTTCAGAAGGGGCCGCCTGTCCGCTAAAAAGGCGGCTTCTCTAGGTTTTTTTTATTGTCGTACTGGCGTGTGGTCAGTTTACGTGTTTTGTTAGCCATTTGCGACAGTGCGGCATCTGCTTCAAATTTTTATTTCTGGTAGATGTTTTGCAAGTTCAGCACGGGCCTCGAGTAGGTCCCGTTCGCGGCTGATTTTGAGTGCAGAAATGTGATCACAAAGGTGGGCCGTCAAGGACATCGATACTGTCAGGAGAATGTTATCCCACTCACGCATGAAGTCGGAGTTGTTTAGGCCTATGTGGGGTTTGCATTGAGGCAGGAGACAAGGGGGGTCTGTGCTTATCAATGCAATGTTGTAGAAACCCGAGGTGGGCGGTGTGCCGCTCGGTCCTGCACAGGATATTTCTGGTGAGTCTGTAGGTGGTCATAGCGTTTTCGGGAAGGCGTGGGCTTCCTCTACGGGCGTTTTCTTTGGTCCGCTGGTGCTTGGCTCTTCGTCGACTCTCCTGCGCTTGCGTTGTTGATCATCGGTCTCTTCTCTGAGGTCGATGACAGATGAGATGGGTGTAACTGTGTCCATTTCATCAAGGTTGAAGTTGAGTTCCTCTAAGATTAGCGAGGTGATGCTGCTAGATCCTGGTGCTTTATTGGCTGGCTGGGTCATAGCTCTGCCTTCTGTAGTGGTAGTTGAGTAGAAGTAGGCAAAATGAAGAGTGATAAACCAGTACAGCTGGAGAGCTCGAAGTGATCAATGGAATCTTCTGGAAAGTGCCTGACCGGTTTCGATCTAATGAGATCCCACTAGATCGAAACCGGTCAGGGACTTTCCAGAAGATTTCATTGGTCACTCCGAGCTCTCCAGCTTCACTGGTTTATCACTCTTCATTTGTACCATGTGTACTAAGTTATTAACTTGAATACTTAGAATTTTGTTTGATCGTCGCTATATAGCTGAAATATTGCTGAACGCGACGGTAAACCTGATCTCTCTCTCTCTCTCTGCCTCACGATTTCCTGTCAACCGACCTAGTCACTGTACTTAACCGCCGAAAATGGCTAGAAAAGTTTTTACCCATTCTAGCCCATGTCATTTTCAGGTGATGGTGAAGACATAACGGAAAAGACATATTTGTAACGGAAAGACATTGAATTCAAGACCATTTGCTAACCATAAAACTAACCAGTTAGTTTTATTTTCTTGATGCCAGTCAAGCTGCCTTTTGCTAAACATTCTTTTGCTGTTTTTCAAGTTCCAAGAAATTTTTTAATCAGAATGTCACTTCAATTTTCTCTATAACTGTGTTAGTTGGCAAAGGATATTTTAGTCTTTACCGTAATATTCCTGTCTTTACCGCTATGGCATTGGTGGCATATGTGATTAGTGTGTCTTTCGTGGTAAATATTTCTTGATATACACTTTCAGATTTGGTGTGCTGTTTGGTAACAATCATAAATAACTTAACTGATATACCTCAGTAACGGCAAAGACAGACGATAAGTGCGACACAGACTTTATGTGCTCTGTTGCCACAAGGCTGGAAGGAAAATGGCTGCCTACACCCTGATGCTTTTAACAATGACAGTGGTGTCTTCTAAATGATATTTCTTGAGCTAAATTTCTTCTAAAAAAATTTCCTGATAACGGTAAAGACAGTTGAATAAATCCAATCTTTTCCTAATATTTTTCACATTTCAAGATATGTGAAATGAAGAGGACTTGTATATTTTACATAATAGTATCCAACAGAAAGATTCTTTGTATTAAATACTGTGTTCTTTAAAAAATATTACCCTTCAGACTGCATTTGCAACGATAACGGTAAAGAAAATTAAATTTTTTGAAGCAGTTATCTTTGCCAAAATAGACATTTTACAATAGAGAAAAACTATCAATGTTTCATCATCTGGCATTTCCAGCAAATCTCTGACTGTAAAATGAACAAAATTTTAAAAAATACCGTTATTTGTACATTTTCATGAAAATGGCCCATACAACAAAATGCTGTACCTTGTGCCAATCGAACAATTTCTTTCAGAGCTAATATTTTAGTTCGGCCCTTCAACCGTACCGCACTGGGCTCGAATCCTCTAATAAATGTACCACATACTTTGGTGAATAATACCACAGAATGATTTAAAAGTACTTCGTTTTGTAAACTGTCCAATTTCGC
>JAVTVY010050433.1:0-25209 GCA_036873755.1 Hanleya hanleyi
ATTGTACATGTATATGTCATACATAGTGAGAACCAGAGTTCCTCACTCAAATGTGTTGAACTGGCAGGCATTATGATAGAACAAGAAAACTTCATTACAATAATCTGAACCAATTACAATGAATAGGCAGGAACTACAAAGAACAAGCATTCATGCTGATATCCTGACAAAATGTATTAATCACATATGTACTCCGGTTTATCATGGAAGTGAAATGAAATCTATTAATATAATTAATTCCATACAACACTGGTGTGTGTTCATCAAATACATGCACCCTTCTGCAATGAACTACCCTCTATAGTAATGACTGGGTGAACTATATCATTAATACATAAATCAAATCTGAATAGTCTTATAATTCCAATGAATTTTCCCACTGACTGGACATTCCCAATTGAATCAATTAATTTCAAAATGACACATTGCATGAGGACATGAACACAACTATATAATCTGAACTTCTGGCAATTTATCTCATTCGCATATGAATAAAACTAAATCTCAATCAAATTATGTGAATGACACCAACCTCAAATGCCCTGAGGGTCCACCTTTACCCTATCCTGCAGCTTGTACCGCTGTACCAGGATAACCCTAGAAGTAATACATGTATAATCGACAATCAATAAAATTATTATTCATAACATAGAATTCACACTAATAATTCTCCATGACTTCAGCAGTCTCTTTTCATCCAATATTCTAACATGCCATATGGTATGATTCAGTTCAGAAGACTAAATTCTACAGAATATCTCGGTTTCTGATTAAAATCAGATTACAATCAGACAGATCAGAAATCATATTTGATTATCAATGAATTAATTACCAGACAATTTCTCCATAAAATAATACACTGTTGTGTATACATAATGCGAGTCCAAATAGTCAGGCCAACAATCTCCTAACCTGGCTATGGTGTACATGTACAGTCACTGATGTACCGTTTACATGAATGCATTCAGTACATATCCTAATTTAGCAATGAACATATAGCGTTTTCTCAGTTACCACGTGTATCCTAATTTACACTACTCTTAGACCTTCGCAACCATTTAGCATCGAGATTTCCTGCCAAATGTGAACAGGTTTTGAATACAATTTACAACTTAAATGCGCCAAAATGGCTTACCACGTGACACCACGCCGAAAATGATCTGGCATGTTTCTGATTGTAAATTCGAAGTGTCACAATTTAAACAATCGCTGCTATAGACGATCGATCCCTAACACATTCACGACTTGAATGGCGCAACTGCCATGAATACAATCAAGCTAAACAACAAATATTTATAAAAGTTTCTCACAAACCTGACTGACAAACTTCTCCCTACCGTGTTTGTCTGACCGTCTGACAATAGTACCTCAATATACAAAAGAGCTCCGTAATGCAAACTTCGACATACGGTCAAGGGGAGCAAACTCTTAGCAGCCAAATGACAAAAATATCAGACCCGTCACATGCACCCCCTCAGAAAGTATATCATGTCCTCATGATACTGAGAGTTTACTTCTACATAGCAATAGTTCAAAATCTTCTGACGGCAGTATATACAAAATACAATAATACATGTAATTCAGTCAATGTCACACCCCGTTTGCAGTTCCTACAAAATCAGTTCACACAGCTGACCGGGGAAGGTGGTACGGGTTCGAATGTGTTCCTGCCGTAGTTCGAGTACTTCGGCGAAATTGTTCAGGCTGCAAACTCTGATCATTACCAGATCTTGATGGGCGATCCCCATTCTCCGTTGCCTGTGCTGCAGGTTCTGTTGGCAAAAGAATGACATAGTTAGGATAATCTTGGTCATCAGCAATGATGTCTGGTTCAGTCATGACGGTAGGCTGTTGCTCCTGAGCAGCCTTTGCACTGTCGCGATAACCAAGTTCAACAGGAGTTATTTCCCTGCGACCAACTCGTCTGACTGGTCCTGTTCCATCTGCTGCCTCCAGTGTGTACACCCCATCATGGTGATCCAGCACCTTATAAACCTTAGACCCGAATTTGTCTGTGATTTTGCGTCGTCCAGGTAAGTGTTGTCGATTGTAAACTAGGGTCCCGACTTGGATAGGAGTAGCAACACCTCTCTTCTCATGACGTTGCTTCCTGGCTCTGTACTTCCTTTCCAGGTGTTCTTGGACGTGCTGCCGTGCCTGCCAAAGTCTTGCTTGATGCACCGACACCCAGTCGCTGTAAATTTCATCACCTTCATTGGATTCGTCATCCTCCTGTTCTGTTCCGAGTAGCTGATCCACTGGAAGACTCACCTGTCGCCCAAATAAGAGGTAGTAGGGACTGTACCCTGTGCTTGCATGAGGGGTCGCGTTATATGCGAAGCACAGTTCTTGTAAGTGATCAGGCCACTGGCGTTTCATTTTCTCTGGCAAAGTGCACAATAGGTCATGTAGTGTCCTATTGAAACGCTCAGTTTGGCCGTTGCCTTCTGGGTGGTATGGTGTGGTGCGCGTTTTGCGTATGCCGTATAATTTACAGAGTTCTGCAATCACATTTCCCTCAAAATTTCTACCCTGGTCTGAGTGTAGACGTTGTGGCACTCCATAATGGTTGAACCATTCACGCACTAGTGCCTTGGCCACAGTTGTAGCCTGCTGGTCACGTGTTGGTACTGCAACGGTAAACTTTGTAAACCAGTCTGTAATTACTAGAATGTTCTCCATGCCTTTGGCCTTCTCCACCAAACTAAAATCCATGGATACAACCTCCATAGGCTTAGTCGCCACCAGACGACCTAATGATGTCCGTGCAGGTAAGTATGGCCCCTTTCCTCGGACACACCTTTCACATCCTTTGATGTAGGTCTCTACATGTTTTGCAATATCAAGGAACCAGCACCGTCCACGTATCAGCGCTTCTAAGCGTTCTGCACCTTGATGACCAGCGGAATCGTGGAGTTCATGGAGTACCTTCTCCCGAAGACATGTTGGTAGTAGAACCTTCAACATGGGTTCACCATTGTTATCCTTTATCTGTCGGTACAACACACCGTTCTTAATAACAATACGACCCCACTGCTTCAGCAGCAGTAACACAGCTCTAGACTCGTTGGCACGTTCAGCTGGTGTGGGGCGGTGGCCTAGACTCTGGAAATGCATCAGTCTTCCTAGCACAGGGTCTTCCTTCTGATACTTGGACATACTTTCACTGTCCCAACGAGGTAGTCCGGTGGAATCATTGGAACTATCACGGTTTGTAGTGGCTGCCACTGTGTTCAACTGCACACAAATACTCTGCAATGGTGCTTCCTGTAGCTCTTCCGGTACGGAAGTGCTTTCTAGAATGTGGTCTACCTGACTCTCTATCGTATCTGACATCTGATCTGCAGCTGGCAATCTGGATAAAACATCAGCTGCAACATTTGATTTTCCAGATCTGAACCGGAACGTGAAGTTAAATCCTGCCAACTCATTCACCCATCTCTGTTCGAGCGCTGGCACTTTACTTTTTGACAGCAAGTACGTTAACGGGTTATTGTCCGTAAAGACAACGAAATTGGCACCTGTCAAGAATGGTCTGAATTTATCACACACTGCCCACTTGAGAGCTAGCAGCTCAATCTTTTGACTGGAATACCCTGCTGGTCTTTCTGGATGCCGAAGACCCCGAGATGCATAAGCGATCACTCTAATTTCACCATCCTGCTCCTGACTAAGTACAGCTCCTAATCCAGAATTACTTGCATCCGTTTCGAGCACAAACGGGCATGTGAAGTCTGGAAATGCCAAAACTGGCGGACTTGTGAGCTTGTCTTTAAGTGACTGAAATGCCTCCTGACATTTGTCATTCCAGAGATGTGTGATGTCACAATCCTTGCTGGGTTTCCGATTACGTTTTCCCTTTTTTGGTTCTCCACACTGGCTTATGATGTCGTAAAGCGGCGAAGCAAGAGAAGCAAACTTTTCTACAAATCGCCGGTAGTAAGAAGAGAATCCCAGAAATGACCTCAACTTCCTCAAGGTTGTGGGAGTTGGCCATTCCATCACCACCTGGATTTTCTCTGGATCTGTCGATACTCCAGCCCGCGATACTACGTGTCCCAGAAACTTCACCTCCGATTTGAAAAAGTTGCACTTATCCAGCTCAACCTTCAACCCATGCTGCTGCAGCTTGCTCAGGACACATTCCAAGCGATCCAGATGCTCACCGATGTCTGTTGACCAGATGATTATATCGTCTAGGTACACGATTAACCTTTCCATCAGATCCTCTTGAAAGATGTTCGTCATCAGCCGCTGAAATGTCGACGGGGCATTCGTAAGCCCGAACGGCATACGATTATATTCATAATGGCCGAACGCTGTGGAGAATGCGGTCTTGTGTCGATCTTCTTCTGCCACTTCAATCTGGTTGTAAGCAGATTTTAAGTCTATAGTTGAAAAATAGCGTGCACCCGACATCACATCAAGCGATTCCTCAATTCTTGGAATCGGGTATACGTCCCGCGACGTCTTGCTATTTAACTTACGGTAGTCAATGCACATTCGTATGTCCCCATTCTTTTTGCGTACCAATACTGGAGGGGCTCCATAACTCGAGCTACTGTGCCTCACAACACCTTGATCCAGCAGATCCTGAATGTGGGACTTTACTTCCCCCACCAAGTTGGGAGGTATCCTTCGATAAGGAGTATTCACAGGAATGTCATCCGTAGTGGGAATTCTATGCACAGTTGACTGAGTCTTCCCCAACCCTGGCGAGAACACATCACCAAATTTCTGGAAAAAGCCATTGGCTCGCTGCAGTTCCTGAGGAGTCCCGTCAAAATCCTCGAAGCCATGAGCAGGGACACAGCTGTCACCCTTCGCCGAACTGACCATGATACGGTTCACCTCAACTGTCACGTCCACTTCCTCTACCATGGTACAATCCATTGCAACACCCAATCGTGTTTGGCGGGGTAGCCATATGTCTTTATCAGTGTGATTGAGGACCTCTACATATCCGTTGGAAACAGTTGGAGCTACCATCACTTGACCACCAGCCAGTGGCTGTCGGAGTGGCTCGACGAGGGTACATCTCTCTTGTGGCGACCCTGTGCACTTCACGCGTGCAATAGTTGCAGCAGGGATCAAGACTTCCCTGTCCCCAGCTGTACGGACAAATTTGGCTCGCTGCGTGTTGCACTCCTCTATCGACACAGGTTGAACTGTTTCAGTTTTCTGGAAGTTAAGAACATGGTTAAGGACATTCATGCCTATTATACAAGGACGTTCTGGGGAACGATCTGAGAAATTAGGTGAATCTTTTACAACTAAAACACCTATATCATTCACTACCTGATCCCAAATCTGAACTGTTGTGACAATACACCCTACATAAGGCAATTCTAGCCCATTTGCAGCAACTAGCGTTAACCAATGTACAGGTTCCAATGTGTGGTTACAAAGAAATTCATTGTAGTACGATTCAGTGATGGTACTAACCTGGGACCCAGTGTCTAACAAACATGTCACTTGATGCCCTGCAATATATGCTTCTGCTATGGGGCATCCACCAACTACTTGGCGTCATAAGTTCTGCGCACCTGATACACAGTTCTGTGTTCCAGATTGGGAACCACGTCCCTGTTCCTTTTCCAGTTTATGTTCCAAGTCCCACTTTCTCTTTAAACAGTCCCGTTTCCAATGTCCGGATCTAGAACAGTAATAGCACCTAGAGTCTTTACCTCTAGCACCCTCGTAAGAAACATTTGATGGACGGTTTGGGGGAACATAAGTGGGGGACTGATTCAGTGCTGGGACATGCATATTCTGCGAAGAAATATAAGTAGAGGGCACATTATGTGAGGAACCATATGTAGGGGGCATATTCTGTGAGGAAACAAATGTAGGGGGCATATTCTGTTGTTTCTGAACTAGCTGTTTTGTAAGTTGAATAAGTTCACCAGCCCATGCAGGTGTATCATCTACCTTAGCATGCATGTTGACATAGTGTTCGGCACAGTGTTCTTTCACATATGCTCTGTTAGAGGTAGATTCCTCACTTTCCTCCAATGCCATCTGCCTAAGCTGCAAGAATGTTAGTCCACTGTTACCTCTGGCACGTCGCTTCAGCAACTTCTGAAGAGTTGCTGGCCTTACTCCTTCAATGAATTGTTCCTTTAGGATCTGTTCCCTACCAGCTGGTTCTAATTTCATTTTATCAGCTATTGCTACCAGTGCATGTGAGTATTCTGTCACAGTTTCCATTGAGTGCTGGCAGCGATTGTAGAACTCGCGCATACACTGAGACCGTGTGGCTCGACTACCAAACACTTCCCTCAAAATCTCAAACAATTCCTCAGCAGTCTCAGGTGACTGATTTCGGACTTCATCATCCGCTACACCTTGAAGGTAGTCTCTCAAGAAGAGAACAGCTGCCTCTCCTTCTAGATGCTGGCTAGCTATTGTCCTTGTTGCCCTTTCAATCCAGATCGCTGGATCCTCTTTTCCCGCAAATAAAGGCAGTTTCACTGGGGGAGGTAAAACTATTCGAGCAACTGAAGGTGGTTGTGCCGCCCTCTGACCTGCTTCTGCTAGCCGTATTCTCAATTCGTCCATTTCCTGGCGAAGCCTCACCAGCTCTGATTCAGCCTGGTCATCCCTTCTTGACTGGGCTCCACCAGTACTGTTAGCATCCATGACTGGTATACTGGCTAGTTGATACCCGGTTGTCACGGTAACTGCTACTGTAAATGTTGTCTCTATCCCACTTCTGACACCAGATGAGACCAAGCGGGTTCGTTATTCACATAGAGACAGTCAACAATAGTTGTGTGCCTGATAACCAGTCTTTATTCGGTACACATGATCTGACACTGGGTAGACTCAACAATTCTGTTGCCGCCAGGGTATGAAAAGACCCTAAAAAGACAATAAACAGTTTTAAATCTTATGCTGTGTTATTATCTTAATAACTAACCACTAGTAATCAACCACTAGTAACCCTATACACATCCAGGTACCGTACCTCATAATTAGTCTGAATATTCACTTTTAATACTACTAAATCCATTCTATGAAGTAGGAGCTATTGCAGTAACCCAATGATGAGTATACACTGGTACCTTGGCCGTGAATGCGTACAGTATTTAACACCAAAACAGGTTACTTTAAACCTCTGTATTGTGCTATGTACTATTAATATACCATATAGCTATTCTGAGCTATAATGTCTCCCTTAATATTGTACATGTATATGTCATACATAGTGAGAACCAGAGTTCCTCACTCAAATGTGTTGAACTGGCAGGCATTATGATAGAACAAGAAACTTCATTACAATAATCTGAACCAATTACAATGAATGGGCAGGAACTACAAAGAACAAGCATTCATGCTGATATCCTGACAAAATGTATGAATCAAATGTATGTACTCCAGTTTATCATGGAGGTGAAATGAAATCTATTAATATAATTAATTCCATACAACACTGGTGTGTGTTCATCAAATACATGCACCCTTCTGACATGAACTACCCTCTATAGTAATGACTGGGTGAACTATATCATTAATACATAAATCAAATCTGAATAGTCTTATAATTCCAATGAATTTTCCCACTGACTGGACATTCCCAATTGAATCAATTAATTTCAAAATGACACATTGCATGAGGACATGAACACAACTATATAATCTGAACTTCTGGCAATTTATCTCATTCGCATATGAATAAAACTAAATCTCAATCAAATTATGTGAATGACACCAACCTCAAATGCCCTGAGGGTCCACCTTTACCCTATCCTGCAGCTTGTACCGCTGTACCAGGATAACCCTAGAAGTAATACATGTATAATCGACAATCAATAAAATTATTATTCATAACATAGAATTCACACTAATAATTCTCCATGACTTCAGCAGTCTCTTTTCATCCAATATTCTAACATGCCATATGGTATGATTCAGTTCAGAAGACTAAATTCTACAGAATATCTCGGTTTCTGTTTACGATAAATGTCTCATGATATCTGGTCTGCATAACCTATTTCAGACTGACTAGCCAGTATAAAATACACCAAAATGACTAGTTGCAAGAGAATCAGATTGAAACAATCTTCAGATTAAAATCAGATTACAATCAGACATCAGAAATCATATTTGATTATCAATGAATTAATTACCAGACAATTTCTCCATAAAATAATACACTGTTGTGTATACATAATGCGAGTCCAAATAGTCAGGCCAACAATCTCCTAACCTGGCTATGGTGTACATGTACAGTCACTGATGTACCGTTTACATGAATGCATTCAGTACATTTCCTAATTTAGCAATGAACATATAGCGTTTTCTCAGTTACCACGTGTATCCTAATTTACACTACTCTTAGACCTTCGCAACCATTTAGCATCGAGATTTCCTGTCAAATGTGAACAGGTTTTGAATACAATTTACAACTTAAATGCGCCAAAATGGCTTACCACGTGACACCACGCCGAAAATGATCTGGCATGTTTCTGATTGTAAATTCGAAGTGTCACAATTTAAACAATCGCTGCTATAGACGATCGATCCCTAACACATTCACGACTTGAATGGCGCAACTGCCATGAATACAATCAAGCTAAACAAACAAATATTTATAAAAGTTTCTCACAAACCTGACTGACAAACTTCTCCCTTCCGTGTTTGTCTGACCGTCTGACAATAGTACCTCAATATACAAAAGAGCTCCGTAATGCAAACTTCGACATACGGTCAAGGGGAGCAAACTCTTAGCAGCCAAATGACAAAAATATCAGACCCGTCACATACATAGATTACATAATTGGACCTGGATTATGAAACTGGACCAAAAATATTTGTTTGCCATTTCACCAACATTTGTCTGTACGCAACTTCGTTAGGAAGCCCATGGAGTGCAAGGAGGTATTCAACTACAACCTGCCCACAGGTACATATCGCAAAAATTTCGAATATATACGTGAGAGCTCCACGTTACGTTATCGGCAAATTAGATGGTTCCTCTCAGACATGCAAATTTGACACTATGTCGACGTCTAGTCCATATTACAGTGTGCATAGCAGTACATTTAATTAAAGAAAAATTATAACATATAGAAATATCAGAATGAAAAATGAGGAATGGCACTTACAGGCCACCATCCAGAGTTGATCGGCTTTTTGCTCAGTTGGGGAAAAATGGAAAAATAAATAAAAAATAATTTTGGACAGTGATGGAACTGTTCTTTCGTGTGCAACATCCTTTTTCAAACGTACTATCCCTTTAACATCTGTACATATGACGGATGTCTCCTTAGTTTCGAGTAAGGCTTTTGGTGCCTCTTCAATAAGAGTGGAAGTATTGAACATTTTAGGGATGTAATACTTTGATTCAAATCTCACAGATACGTTCTCACAGCGAGACAAGAGAAACGACAATTTGGTACCGCAATATTATACGCCAAGATATTTATTTCAGAGCATTAGTATTATGATTGAACGCAAAAGTATATGGAAGAGCTTACCATTACTAAAGGTACAACCATACCCAGATATTCCTGAAGATTGTAACTGGCCATCGAGATACAACTGACATATCCACCCGGGAGTGCCGATCTCCATAGGTTTTCTTGTACACTCCTGTTATCTCCAGGGTCTTATGCTCATTCCATTTGTCAGATGTTATGTCGAACCCACAGCTGAACGTCAAGTCTGCATTAACACCATTGTGTTCGGTAGGGGTAGGGCACATCATCGGTGGTGACACACTTGTGGGATCAAGCCGGAGACTACAAGGCTCAGTCGGTTGACCTGGCTGATGTCGACACGCGATAGGCAAGGTGGACTGGTAATGTATTGTCGATGGAGCTACTCCCTCGGTAACAGTGATATCCGAAACCGACACCTAGAATTAAAGATCGAGGGAAAATGGATTTGTTCTTTCTTTCTTCTCACTTTTGAGCAAATATAGGGATAAGCTATCGTCATGCTCGTACAACACTGACCGATTTGACCATTAGGGACGCCAAGCAATACATTTTAATATTGTGCTTAATTGCAATACATTTATATCTGTAACATAGACTGTGTGCATTTTGCCTTAACGAAACGGATAATCATCATTTTTAAATATAAATTTGCAGATACGCACGACAATGAATATTTAATTAATGTATTATGACGTCATACAGTCGATAGATTCAAGCGTCTATTCCGTCATCCAATATTCAGCCATCATCCATTAACGAATTTCCGTGTCCATAACTCAAAGACCGTGCAAGTGAGAAGCGGTCAACAATTTGCAATGCGGCCGGCAAGACATCATAATGATCCAAATAACAAATCCGTATCACTGATCAGTATTATTACATCCATATGATTTTCTTTATAAGAAAATACTCCTTTGAGTTGACGCGCGTGGTGGTATAGCTCTGTAACAAGGGCTATATTTGTTATATACTCTAATTCTTTATTTGGCAGTTATCAACATAATTAGTCACCATAATATGTAAGATGCGAAAGTGTAACCAATCAAGCGTGTAGACATGCCCGCTGTTCTTGTACTCATGCTTATAGGTGATATGTCATTTGTCACGCCCAGGAGGAACACGTCTATCTGTCAATCAAGTATTATCCAATCAAAATCATTCATTAAGTTACACTCTGAACCGCGAGTTTCGATCTAACTTTCTTGAGAGTTCGGCCTCGGAAACCGGATTGATCACACGTATATACCTTCATAGTTCGGCCTCGAAAACCGGATTGACATGACATGTTTTGGGTATGACCTCTGAGCCAGTCATCTGTAAGTAACTTTATATTTCTGTTATATATAATAAACCATATACTATATTAAACCGTATCAGAATCTCGTCTTGTCACAAGATCCAGTATATTTCGGTATTCTATTGTTGCGAGAGCTCCCGTTCATATTTTCCATCTTCCACTGCGTATCTCTGAATCTCTGCTGAATATAATCTTCCTAAGCTGGGAATAATAGATTAGTTATTAGAGGGAGCTTCGTAACAGATTTGGTAGCAGATAGCGTGGTTTGTGACAAATAAAACGAGATTTGAAATACGGTTTATTCATAGGTTATTTGAGTTTATCATACGATATCGAAGTTACGTAAAAAAACGATGTTTCAATACAACGCTGTAAGAGAAATTCCTCTCGCAAATGAACTTCAGATGACGGTACAACTAATAGGTCACGTTCGGTAAGTCAGGTAACGTAATGGGTGATTCAAATGCTACTAAGATGGAAGAACTTCTGTCCGTATTTAGAGAAGGATTATCGAATATTTCTGCACATATGGCTGAACAAAATCGGTCAGCGTTATCGACTATCAGCGAGGCTCAGTCTAGACAAAATCCTCATTTTTCACACGGACCTAGCGGAATCCCTGCTATTAAAGCGTTTTCAGGAAATTCAGATAGTGATTTTCAGAAGTTTTTCTCCCGTTTTGAGTCATATTCAGATTTTCATGGTTGGACAACGGAACAAAAGGCTAAAGTCTTCCCTTTATATTTGACTGATTCTGCTGAAAGTTTTTATGATGGTCTTTCTTTTCAAATTAAGGACAATTTATCTCTGATTAAATCCGCGTTTGAAGATAGATTTGACAATCCCATGTTAAAATGGGCCAAGGATGCAGCAATCTTTGCACGAAAGCAGCTTCCAAGTGAACCTCTAGATGAATATATTACGGATTTACTCGAACTTTGCAGAAAGGCAAACAAATCTGAATCAGAAATTTTGTCATTTTTTATGAACGGACTTCAACCGACTCTTAGATCTCATGTGATCTTCCTAAGACCAACTAGCTTAGATGATGCTCTAAGTAAATGTCGTTTGGCTGACGTCGCGTTTAGCGTCACCAGTACGCTAGGAGCTGGTCAAAATTCTGATCTAAATGAAAATGTACTCCCGGAAGAGAAGTCCGAGATTATCCAAAATGGCGGTAATTTGAAAGAAAAAGTACCGTCTAAAGCCATGAACACATCAGACGGTGTGCCTATCTGTTTTTGTTGTTTGCGTATTGGCCATAAAGTTAAATTTTGTCCAGAAAGACGTGATATGCGACCGTCCTGTACTTTTTGTAAACTTAAGGGGCATCAGACCGTAAATTGTACAAAATTGCAAGCTAGAAATTGTGGTTTCCAAGCTACAAATTTAAATCCATTTTGTCAACGAGTACGTCCGCCTCATTTAAAAGGCTAGATGTCCATTATGGAGGCGCACATAATGGGCATGATAATTCAACACGCAGAAAGAGAAAGCGTAGTAGGCGTCGAAATAGGAAACGCTCAGTTTTTCAAAATGTTGACCAGGTTAATTCCGACTCAAAGGCCGTTTTGCCTATTCTTTATCCGCGCTGTGCAAGAAGAAGAACACCTTTTAGTGAGTCGGCATTATCATTAAATGAAAGTCCGCGAAATTTAGAAAAACTAACAATCAGAACGTCTCAAACCTTGGAAAACTCCCAGATTACATTCGAGCCACCGGCAAATTGTGTCAGTACGAAATCAAGCCTAAGTGACGTAAATGAGAACAAAGCTAATGGAGACACACCTGAGAATATAGTGCTAAAAACAACCATTAATGTGGACCAGCAGAATGTTTCTACAAAAGAGTACGTTTCAGAGAACATTAACCGTCTGGGTAAATCAATAGAGTTGCATGATCAAGAAAGTTCTATTCTTTTGACCAGTTTTAATGGCCACAGCAATACATCTGAACAAAGGCATACCGAAACTCTGTTACGTGAATTACCAATTTCCAGTACTGGTTTGACGCTAAGTAATCCTGGGATAGTCGAGAAAATGGGCAGTGAAAAAACAAGACAGCAATTAAATTTGTATAAGGAAACTCCAGCTAGGTATACACAAAGGGATACTGACAATAATGCATTTCACCAAACGTCTGTATTGACAGCAGCCAAAGTTCTCCTGCTATTGTTGTTAAGTCATATTTGGTTTTACAGTCAGAAAGTTTTAAGTACTGTGGCTCATTTCCTAAACTTCGCAAATGCGATTGCAACAGAAACTCCAGGGGGTGACTCAATAGACAATAGTAGAGAAATCCCCGTACAGGAAACAAATACTTGTCGGAAAATACGCTCAACTAAGGCGTCTCATATAGTTTTCATTCTGACAATGATTTTATCCTATATTCTTCCTACGTTCACATGGTTCTATTGGTTCAGAATTATTTGTGGGGCAGTTATACATTATATTTGTTATTCTCAAGATTTAGTGCTGTGCTGGAGTCTTACCTCAGACTACAACCAAACAGAGAAAGTACCTCCAGACAGAAAGAGAAATCCAAACCAAATTCACAGTAATTGATTACTCGAAGTTTATAGATTTTGCATAACATTGACATGAGTTTGAATAAATGATTTATGTTGCATCTACGGACGATAATACATAGCAGATCGAGTGTTACATGTGTGTAATGGTCATTCCTAGGAGACCAACTCTCGTTTACTGTACATGAATCGACTTCAGAAATATTCGAATCTAAACCGTAAATTCTGTGATGTAGGATAATATGCAAATGAAACTAGATTAACTTTATATTGGTATAAATTGTATTTCCAGATTTGACCTCTTTAAAAACGTATATTCGCTAATGCTAATTAATAGCATTATGTTGGTCCCGCATTTCAAACAATATACATCCCAGTGCCACATAGTAGTATTATTATTTGTTGCAGATTTGTTGTTTGTACCGGTAATATTAATCATGTTTCTCGAGTTCTATTTTCAGATCAGATGTTACAAGCGACTCGAAGTGTTTTCATATCAGCTGAGTATCGCAGCTTATTGATTCTGTTTTGTTTTCATGAATGTCTAGCTTATACTTCTACCATTTTCAAGATATGTCTTTGAGATATTATATATAGTGTTCCTTTATTATTCGTATTAATAGCAAGCCTCCAGTCAAGCTCGTATTAAAGTTTCTTGTTTTATTTTAATGTATTTGAATATTAAGAACTTAGTAAGGAGAACTAATGTTCGTTCCCCACCTCGATATGCAATTAAGTTTTCAGATTCAAAGGTATTAGTGGGAATTTTATTCGATCAACCATTGTTAGGTGAGCGTCATTTTGGCTGCATTCCCTACTTGGTATATCTTGTGTTTAAGATAATTTTCTGTTGTTTTTTTTTCTAGTTGAGATACTCCTTCAAGCACACACCGAGATGGCGAAATGTGAGGCTTTCCACGGAACTCTGTGACGTAGCCAGGTTGAAGTGAGAGACAGAGGACTGATAGACGGCATCTGCATAATACTGAGGAAATAAGAACACTATGAATAACGTACCACCATACCCACGAAGAAGATGATATCTAAGACAATTACATGACACTTCACAGGACGACGCGAAACTGATAGGAACAATCTGAACAATGAACTGTGTGATATTACAAGGAACCGAGCCTAGCGATATTTTAACATGAATTCAATTAGCAAACCAACAAGGTCATCTGAACTGGACTCATTTATTTGTGTGCACTATTATTCCGACAACACTGATTTACCGCTTATACATGTACACGACTTTGCATCTGCGCTTTCACTATATGTAAATCTGTTACATCGTTTCAGTATTATTAATATTTAAATTGCGTAAATATTGAGATTTCATAATTGATAGATGTATTATGTCATAAGAAACTGCTTTATCCAATTTGTATATACCGTTGGACACTATGCTTTCTTCAAGTATTTAAATTCATTGTCGCGTCTTCTATTCTAGGTTATCGGAACTATCGCGAGACTGTCGCTTCCATTATTGCGCACTGATATTTAATTGTCGCGTTTATCATTCTTATTTGATCGCGTATCTTATGTTGTATAATAAACTGTTTAATTATATGTGTACGGACCCATGGCAAATTCTAGTACAAGCTGATTATGGAAACATTATCTAAATTGGGAACCGGGTGTATTTCGACAATATGGTTCATACATTGGCTTAGAGTTTCCCAAAGGTCCATTTTCTGTTTTCCAGGTATTTCTTTTCAGCTTTTAAATGTCAGATGGGTGAGTCAACATCCGTGATGTACCATGCCTCAGGAAATCGTACCTCCCCCTCTTAACGAGAGTGGGGTTGGGTAGCTGTATGGTAACGAATCTGACCATTCTTTGTAAACAATTCCGTATCTTCCATTTTTCATGGTGACATTTAAATTTAATTCACGGTAGAATTCATTAACTTCGCGCGTGGGTCACGCGCTTTTCAAATTGAAGGTGTATGTAACAAGGGCTATATTTGTTATATACTCTAATTCTTTATTTGGCAGTTATCAACATAATTAGTCACCATAATATGTAAGATGCGAAAGTGTAACCAATCAAGCGTGTAGACATGCCCGCTGTTCTTGTACTCATGCTTATAGGTGATATGTCATTTGTCACGCCCAGGAGGAACACGTCTATCTGTCAATCAAGTATTATCCAATCAAAATCATTCATTAAGTTACACTCTGAACCGCGAGTTTCGATCTAACTTTCTTGAGAGTTCGGCCTCGGAAACCGGATTGATCACACGTATATACCTTCATAGTTCGGCCTCGAAAACCGGATTGACATGACATGTTTTGGGTATGACCTCTGAGCCAGTCATCTGTAAGTAACTTTATATTTCTGTTATATATAATAAACCATATACTATATTAAACCGTATCAGAATCTCGTCTTGTCACAAGATCCAGTATATTTCGGTATTCTATTGTTGCGAGAGCTCCCGTTCATATTTTCCATCTTCCACTGCGTATCTCTGAATCTCTGCTGAATATAATCTTCCTAAGCTGGGAATAATAGATTAGTTATTAGAGGGAGCTTCGTAACAGCTCTCTTTTCACCGGCCTTCAGTCTTACAGATCTTCAAACTCACCTGCATTCCTGCGTAGAATTCCTGGCTGAACACCATTTCTCCTTTAGCACAAATAGTATTATAGCGAGAAGCTATCGAACATTTCACCTAGATCGGGATTGAAGAATATCGTAAAGGTTAGTACATTTTCACATTACTCAAGTGCAACATGACTATGACCCGATTCCTGTCCTATCATTTGACTAGAGAGACTGGGAGCCATCGTATTTGTTCTAAATACAAGACAGTTTCGATCAGAATTGGACAACAGGTATTCTTTGCTGGCATCATTGGAAACTCGAGGAAGGCCTGTTCTCGTTCAAGAGTCTGGATATTTTTTATCATTTTTTATACACATATAATTATGGTTACTTGAAAGAAAAATGTCATAGATGATATTATCATGTCTTTCCATTATAGAATCGAAATTTTTCGTGAAGAAAGGCTGTCGCATGATTGCTGTATAAGTGTATTTATGTTATTGATTTTGCTTTCTCGAGTCCCATTTTAATACTTCGTGGAATTATGATAGCAGTTTGTCGCATTTGTGATACAGTAATACATATAGTTACCGCTCTAAAAGTTCAAGAAAATATGATTTGTCGGACGAAATGTGCTACTACTGGTCACTGTAAGGTCACATTACATGAGAAGGAGAACAACATTGTACTAAAATAAACTGGGCCAGAGGAACGATCAACCCGCCCCTTAAAATGATGCAATATGCAAACTTAAAGAAAAAATAACCGTAGTTATACCTCCTACCTTCATTCCCAAATAGGCGAGCGGCAGATCCTAGAAAAGGGCCTTATTTTTCGAGTTTAATGCACCCACCCTACACACACCTGGATCATACATCATTTTAAAGCCTATGATCTCCACTTTTCAGATCTACCTGCAGTACTGTTGAAATGTGGTGCCGTTGCCATGGAAACGAGCTCCAAAAAGTCATGTTAGATTTACCATTTTCCTCACTATTGGAACACTTGATAATATGGATAACATAGATTCTTGGATGCAAAGGTTCAAATAATGATCCAAGCGCGAAACTTGACATGGTTAGTCTAATTAGGACACTTTTTCCAGAAATTAATGTTAGCTAAGGGTGCACTTCACACTAGGCCACGGTTTCCTAATTTCATAATAAGGAAGGTCGCCTGTTTTTGACAGCATGGTAATTCTTCTTCCCTTTCTACTAGCTGATATCTGTAGTATCACCCTGCTGGACGTAACCATTTCTTCAAACGAGGATATAACAATTGCTTGCTTATCGCATCTACGCACCACTACATACTTAATGGTTTGCGGAATTGAATATCCGGCAGGACAAAATCCTCACTTTTTCGGGCAACGAAAATGATGATTCCTTTATGGCGATAAAATTTTACAAAAAACGAGTAGGTCGACCCCTTGATTTTTTTCGCTTTTCAAAATGCCCGTTGGACAAGAAAAATCATTTCGTTTGTTTTCTCTGGATGGTGGGTCGAATTTGGCACATTTTCGTACATTTTATGGAGTTTTCAGAAAAGTTGAAGAAGGTTTAAGGAGGATTGCACGTCTTTCCTTTTCAATTTGAATAGCTCACTTGTCTCCTGGAATAATGGCATGGGTGTGCCCATTCAGAAAATATATACTTTCACAGGGATTTTGTTAAAGATTTTACATATATCTGAGGCCGAAGACCCGAACCCATGCCTATTTTAACCGCACATCATTTAGGTGTGGAATGCACCCATAATGTAGGATCCATTGCGCGGTTATAATACACGAGTAGGCCAACTATTGTATGTCCTCCTACACTACACTCGACAAAGCGCTTATTCGGACCTTGTAATGACTTGTTATGGAACAGGATCGTAAAGAACGTTTATCTTAGTCAGAAATGTTTCGATTTTATGCATACTACATGGTATGATAGCATTGGCCTTGCATATATGCTATTTGAACCTATACAAATTACCTCCTTGGTTGAGCACGTATGTTACGATTAGTGACCTGTATGTCCTATTATTGTCAATGTGAATGTCACAGTGATTAATTTTCAATACCGGATCACACCAGCACCCTGATCAAAGTGAATGAGAGCGTATTATTCTGGTTTGTCCCTTTTATCTCGAAAGTTTGTACTCCACCCCCAATCTTGGAAAAGTTGGAATGAAAAATTATTGACAATTTGTGGCTCAATTTCAGCTATTTTTGCGTTTATTTTGCTCCTGATGCCTCATTCGAAAGCTGGTCACCACTTCCGGTCTTTGTTAATGGGTCTGATTGTCACGGTAAATGCATAATGCTATGATATTCTTATTGAGCTTGTAAACTCGCGATTGTTCAGCAAAAGTCGCAAAACCAAAGATGGGGTAGGGGGAAAGTGATTGACGGGATATCCGATAAAACTGCATACTACAAGCAGGTGTCGCATACCAAGAAACTCGCAAACACTCCCAGATTGTCATAGCCTTGAGAACAAAAATTCTAAGAAAACACCCTAGCCTTAAGGATGCACTCCACACTAGGCCACGGTTTCGCACAAATGGCCCCTCCCTAATTTTATAATAAGGAAGGACGCCCGATTTTGACAGCATGGTAATTCTTCTTACCTTTCTTCTAGCTGATATCTATAGTATCACCCTGCTGGACGTAACTATTTCTCCAAACGAAGATATAACAATTGCTTGTTGATCGCACCCACTCGCCACTACAGAGTTAATCGTGTCCGGAATTGAATATCTGGCGGGTCAAAATCCGCACTTTTCCGGGAAGCGAAAATGATGATTCCTTTATGGCGATAAAATTTCACAAAAAACGAGTAGGTCGACCCCCTGTTTTTTCGCCATTTTAAATTGTTCTTTGGACGGGAAACACTTTAACATACATAAAAAGAAAATTATTTCATACGTTTTCTCTGGGTTGCGGGTAGAATTTGACACATTTTCATATATTTTATGGAGTTTTCCAGAAAAGTTGAAGAAGGTTTAAGGAGGATTGCACGTCTTTCCTTTTCAATTTCAATAGCTCACAAGTCTCCTGAAATAATGGCACAATTGTGCCCATTTAGAAAATATTTACTTTTACTGGGTTTTTGTTAAAGATTTTACATCTATTTATGGCCGAAGATCCGAACCCATGCCTGTTTTTAGCCGCACATCATTTAGGTGTGGAATGCACCCTTAATGTAGGATCCATTGCGCGGTTATAATACACGAGTAGGCCAAATATTGTATGTCCTCCTACACTACACTCGACAAAAGCGCTTATTCCGACCTTGTAATGACTTGATATGGAACAGGATCGTAAAGATCGTTTATCTTAGTCAGCAATGTTTCGATTTTATGCATACTACATGGTATGATAGCATTGGCCTTGCATATATGCTATTTAGACCTATACAGAATTACCTCCCCTTGGTTAGGCATATATGTTACGATTAGTGACCTGTACGTCCTATTATTGTCAATGTGAATGTCAAAGTGACTAATTTTCAATACGGATCACACCAACACCCTGATCTAAAGTGAATGAGAGCGTTTTATTCAGGTTTTGTCCCTTTTATCTCGAAGTTTGTTCTCTCACCCCCCAATCTTTTGGAACAGCCGGAATAAAAAAATATTGACAATTTGGCTCGAATTTTAGCTATTTTTGCATTTATTTTGCTCCTCATGCCTCATTCGAAAGCTGGTCATCACTCCCGATCTTTGTACATGGGTCTAATTGTCACGGTCAATGCATAATGCTATGATATTCTTATTGAGCTCGTAAACTCTTGATTTTTCAGCAAAAGTCGCAAAACCAAAGATGGGGTAGGGGGAAAGTGATTGACGGAATATCCGATAAAACTGCATACTACAAGCAAGTGTCGCATACCAAGAAACTCGCAAACACTCCCAGATTGTCATAGCCTTGAGAACAGAAATTCTGAGAAAACACCCTAGCCTTAAGGGTGCACTCCACACTAGGCCATGGTTTCGCACAAATGGCCCCTCCCTAATTTTATAATAAGGAAGGACGCCCGACTTTGACAGCATGGTAATTCTTCTTACCTTTCTACTAGCTGATATCTATAGTATCATCCTGCTGCACGTAACCATTTCACCAAACGAAGATATAACAATTGCTTGTTGATCGCACCCACTCGGCACTACAGAGTTAATCGTGTCCGGAATTGAATAACTGGCGGGTCAAAATCCGCACTTTTTCGGGAAGCGAAAATGATGATTCCTTTATGGCGATAAAATTTTACAAAAAACGAGTAGGTCGACCCCCGGTTTTTTTCGCCATTTTAAATTGTTCTTTGGACGGGAAACACTTTAACATACATAAAAAGAAAATCATTTCGTACGTTTTCTCTGGGTTGCGGGTAGAATTTGACACATTTTCATATATTTTATGGAGTTTTCCAGAAAAGTTGAAGAAGGTTTAAGGAGGATTGTACGTATTTTCTATTCAATTTCAATAGCTCACAAGACTTCTGAAATAATGGCACGGGTGTGCCCATTTAGAAAATATATACTTTTACAGGGTTTTTGTTAAAGATTTTACATCAATTTGTGGCCGAAGATTCGAACCCATGCCTGTTTTTAGCCGCACATCATTTAGGTGTGGAATGCACCCTTAATCTAGGATCCATTGCGCGGTTATAATACACGAGTAGGCCAACTATTGTATGTCCTCCTACACTACACTCGACAAAAGCGCTTATTCGGCCCTTGTAATGACTTGATATGGAACAGGATCGTAAAGATCGTTTATCTTAGTCAGAAATGTTTCGATTTTATGCATACTACATGGTATGATAGCATTGGCCTTGCATATATGCTATTTAGACCTATACAGAATTACCTCCCCTTGGTTAGGCACGTATGTTACGATTAGTGACCTGTATGTCCTATTATTGTCAATGTGAATGTCACAGTGATTAATTTTCAATACGGATCACACCAGCACCCTGATCCAAAGTGAATGAGAGCGTATTATTCTGGTTTTGTCCCTTTTATCTCGAAGTTTGTACTCCCACCCCCCAATCTTTTGGAAAAGTTGGAATGAAAAATTATTGACAATTTGGCTCGAATTTCAGCTATTTTTGCGTTTATTTTGCTCCTGATGCCTCATTCGGAAGCTGGTCACCACTTCCGGTCTTTGTTAATGGGTCTGATTGTCACGGTCAATGCATAATGCTATGATATTCTTATTGAGCTTGTAAATTCGCGATTTTTCAGCAAAAGTCGCAAAACCAAAGATGGGGTAGGGGGAAAGTGATTGACGGAATATCCGATAAAACTGCATACTACAAGCAAGTGTCGCATACCAAGAAACTCGCAAACACTCCCAGATTGTCATAGCCTTGAGAACAGAAATTCTGAGAAAACACCCTAGCCTTAAGGGTGCACTCCACACTAGGCCATGGTTTCGCACAAATGGCCCCTCCCTAATTTTATAATAAGGAAGGACGCCCGACTTTGACAGCATGGTAATTCTTCTTACCTTTCTACTAGCTGATATCTATAGTATCACCCTGCTGCACGTAACCATTTCTCCAAACGAAGATATAACAATTGCTTGTTGATCGCACCCACTCGCCACTACAGAGTTAATCGTGTCCGGAATTAATATCTGGCGGGTCAAAATCCGCACTTTTTCGGGAAGCGAAAATGATGATTCCTTTATGGCGATAAAATTTTACAAAAAACGAGTAGGTCGACCCCGTTTTTTTCGCCATTTTAAATTGTTCTTTGGACGGGAAACACTTTAACATACATAAAAAGAAAATCATTTCATACGTTTTCTCTGGGTTGCGGGTAGAATTTGACACATTTTCATATATTTTATGGAGTTTTCCAGAAAAGTTGAAGAAGGTTTAAGGAGGATTGTACGCATTTTCTATTCAATTTCAATAGCTCACAAGTCTTCTGAAATAATGGCACGGGTGTGCCCATTTAGAAAATATATACTTTTACAGGGTTTTTGTTAAAGATTTTACATCAATTTGTGGCCGAAGATTCGAACCCATGCCTGTTTTTAGCCGCACATCATTTAGGTGTGGAATGCACCCTTAATGTAGGATCCATTGCGCGGTTATAATACACGAGTAGGCCAACTATTGTATGTCCTCCTACACTACACTCGACAAAAGCGCTTATTCGGACCTTGTAATGACTTGATATGGAACAGGATCGTAAAGATCGTTTATCTTAGTCAGAAATGTTTCGATTTTATGCATACTACATGGTATGATAGCATTGGCCTTGCATATATGCTATTTAGACCTATACAGAATTACCTTCCCTTGGTTAGGCATGTATGTTACGATTAGTGACCTGTATGTCCTATTATTGTCAATGTGAATGTCACAGTGATTAATTTTCAATACGGATCACACCAAAACCCTGAACTAAAGTGAATGAGAGCGTATTATTCTGGTTTTGTCCCTTTTATCTCGAAGTTTGTACTCCCACCCCCAATCTTTTGGAAAAGTTGGAATGAAAAATTATTGACAATTTGGCTCGAATTTCAGCTATTTTTGCGTTTATTTTGCTCCTGATGCCTCATTCGAAAGCTGGTCACCACTCCCGATCTTTGTTAATGGGTCTGATTGTCACGGTCAATGCATAATGCTATAATATTCTTATTGAGCTTGTAAACTCGTGATTTTTCAGCAAAAGTCGCAAAACCAAAGATGGGGTAGGGGGAAAGTGATTGACGGGATATCCGATAAAACTGCATACTACAAGCAAGTGTCGCATACCAAGAAACTCGCAAACACTCCCAGATTGTCATAGCCTTGAGAACAGAAATTCTGAGAAAACACCCTAGCCTTAAGGGTGCACTCCACACTAGGCCACGGTTTCGCACAAATGGCCCCTCCCTAATTTTATAATAAGGAAGGACGCCCGACTTTGACAGCATGGTAATTCTTCTTACCTTTCTACTAGCTGATATCTATAGTATCACCCTGCTGCACGTAACCATTTCTCCAAACGAAGATAATAACAACTGCTTGTTGATCGCACCCACTCGCCACTACAGAGTTAATCGTGTCCGGAATTGAATATCTGGCGGGTCAAAATCCGCACTTTTTCGGGAAGCGAAAATGATGATTCCTTTATGGCGATAAAATTTTACAAAAAACGAGTAGGTCGACCCCCTGTTTTTTTCGCCATTTTAAATTGTTCTTTTGACGGGAAACACTTTAACATACATAAAAAGAAAATCATTTCATACGTTTTCTCTGGGTTGCGGGTAGAATTTGACACATTTTCATATATTTTATGGAGTTTTCCAGAAAAGTTGAAGAAGGTTTAAGGAGGATTGTACGTATTTTATATTCAATTTCAATAGCTCATTTAGAAAATATATACTTTTACAGGGTTTTTGTTAAAGATTTTACATCAATTTGTGGCCGAAGATTCGAACCCATGCCTGTTTTTAGCCGCACATCATTTAGGTGTGGAATGCACCCTGACTGAGTTGAGTGGCTGCGAGAGTGTTGAAAATTGGGGTCTGCATAAACGCAGAACCCGGAACCTGCCAACGAATGAGATTTGCAACGCTTGCTCAATAAGTTTTCCTCGCGGAAACCAAACACCGTAAATATTTCCCACACGAAGACAAATATGTTGTATGACGATAAAGAATCCTCTTTGGATATAAATAATCATTTACAGAGTAGGAACTGTCAATATGATGTCACTACAGCAAATTGCATCTTTCACCGTTAAACATCTCCGTTGTTGAACTTCAAATTAACGCGCGCGCCAACACCACGAGACATGTAACGTCACAATATTTGTCTCCCTTGACATGGACTTGAAATGAAATTGGACTGTGGTCTAGTATATCAATTAGTGCACTATTTCTTTTAAGGAAATCGATCAAATATTAAGGAAAAGAAGAAAAAAGAAACTACATGGAACCACAAGATGGATAATGTAATGCAAGGGTCTGTATATGTTCTTTTTTTTCTCTTCTTTTTTTAATTTTCTTGTTTTATATGAAAAAGCAAATATCCACAGACTTATTATCAGACTTGCATCAAACATGCATCATCCACCACCCAAACTGATATTTTTTTCTATTTTACTTTGTTTTCTTGCAATGGACAGGCATGATCTTAGCTGTTCTATGATGTCTAACTGGATCCTTGCATCAGTCTTGCATAGAATATTTTTCTAAGTCTGAAGTCTTGCATTAGTCTTGAGGTGTCCATGCACTTGATGTTGCTGCCTTGCACATTTCTTGCATTGGAAATTTGTCTAAGTCCAAACTCTTGCATCAGTCTTGACTCATTCTTGCTAGACTTGCATGTGCCTTGCATATTTTTTCGGTAAGGGTAGTGCTGACCCATCTGTGAAAATGACTACCCCATCATTCTCCAACAGTTTTAATTTCTGCCTAACAATGTGCTCCTGGTCTACTTTGCCGTTGCTGAACTCCTGACTGACTGAGCACTCCCTGAATAACTCTAACCCGTTATCCCTATACTGATAAGAGAGAAGAGAAGAGAGATGGATATCTTTCCCTCTGGGCCCTGTCAATGTGCGACTGCAGTTCTTGCACTATGGGGTCAGTGCCGCTACGTGCGAGAATTCTCGTCATTTCTTCTGCTTGTCTCATCCTGAGGTGTGTCGACTGGTGTGCAATTAGTCAGGACTTCCAGTGTTTCTGTGGATGTGGAATTGAGACATCCAGTCGCTTTTAGAAGAGCTAGTCTGTGCACCTTCTCAAAGTCCCCACATGCTTCCTTACCTGAAGCTGCCACCACAGCAATACCATACTCTAAACGGGGCAAGACCAATGTTTTGTACAAATTAACGAAGTTGGGGGTTGAACATCTAGATTTAGCTCGAGCAAAGTCAGATAGGGATCTAAGGGCACCAAAAGCTGCTGACTGTCTGGCATTGGAATGCTCAGTGAATTTGAGTTGGTCATCCAATATAACACGAAGAAGTTTTTTAGAGCGTACCATGTTAATTTTTTCCCCTTTCAGGACTAAGGTGACTTCTTTCCTTACCCGGTTCGGTGGAGCGAACAATAAACCGCAGGTTTTGTTCGCTGACATGACCATGTTCCAGTCACTACACCAAGTTTTGCCTACCGTGTCTATCTCCCCGTTTACCTCATCTACCAGAATATCTAAGTTAGGGCCACTTCTCAGGATGGTGTTATCATCTGCATACTTTGTGTGGTCAGACGAGGGACTAAGTCCTTTCGTAGCATCTGAAGTGTACACATTACACAGAGTGGGAGAGAGTACAGACCCCTGTGGGATACCCAGTTTGGACGGAAGCCATCCTGTGGACGCCTCATTGACAGTGAACTTGGACTGTCGTTCACTAAGAAATTCCGAGATATGACACAGTAACCTGCCTCTTAT
>JAVTVY010050434.1:0-25937 GCA_036873755.1 Hanleya hanleyi
AGGATGATCTAAGCTCCCAAACTATATGAGGATATGGGGTCGGACAAAGCTTACTTTAGGACATATGGGGTGGGGCTCGGTGCCCCAGGGATGGGGACCTGCTCCCCGAGGGTAGTGGATGGGTTCAATAAGTGTAGCCAGATGTAAGCATTTGGAATAGATGAAGAGTTCGGGGGGTAGTTTAGGAG
Source organism: Hanleya hanleyi (assembly GCA_036873755.1). Classification (NCBI taxonomy): domain Eukaryota; kingdom Metazoa; phylum Mollusca; class Polyplacophora; order Lepidopleurida; family Hanleyidae; genus Hanleya; species Hanleya hanleyi. The sequence continues at coordinate 189 of JAVTVY010050434.1, forward strand.
ACATAGGTGAGGCTGAGAAGCTGTTGATAGGAATTTTCTAAGTCCAAAACTTTAACATTTAATTGGTCCTGGGGTCCCAGGGGGGAGGGGGGGGGACATGCTCCCCGAGGGTAGTGGATGGGTTCAATATGTGTAGCCCTATGTAAGCATTTGGAATAGATTAAAGTTCAAGGGGTCGGGCTGGCCTTAGTTTAGGAGACATAGGGGAGGCAGAGAAGCTGTGTCAGGAATTTTCGGAGACATAGGGGAGGCAGAGAAGCTGTGTCAGGAATTTTCTAAGTCCAAAACGTTAACATTTACTTGGTCCTGGGGTCCTAGGGGTGGGGACATGCTCCCCGAGTGTAGTGGATGGGTTCAATATGTGTAGCCCGATGTAAGCATCTGAAATATGAGGGTTCAGCGGTCGGGTAGGCCTTAGGATCAAACATTTACTTGGTCCTGAGGAAAAATTTTGTAAGTCCAAAACTTGAACATAAACTTGGTCCTGCAGATAGACAGACAGACAGACAGATAGACAGATAGATAGACGGACATCATTGTGGCAGCTATATCGAGCTTTCCGCAGCTAAAGCTACGGGCTCGATAAAAATTAGAAATTGAAATAGGAGGGTATGGGGTCGGGCAATGCATTGAATAAATGTAGAATGATGTAAGCTCCCGGAATATATAAGGGTATATGAGAGATAGAGGGTGGGGTTTGGTGCCCCTGGGGGTAGGAACATTTTTTTAGGCAAAATTTTTTCATTTACTCAATTTCAAATATCGTAAAACTCGCGCATATCAATGTCAGTAAAACTCTTTTTTTTTGCCCTTTTCATCAAAAAAATGATAAAACTCAATTTTTTTTGCCTTTTTCATCTAAATTGGCATAAATATTGAAACTGTCATGCTTGGTGGAGGCAGGTAAAAAACATGAATTGCAGGCAAGCACCTAAAAGGTGCGTGGACCCCTCAGCCTGTTTTTTTTTAGTCAAGTAGGATCAGGGCTGCATCTAGAGCCAGTTTAGTTTTGGAAAACATATGGGCACCCAAAACGCAAATGAAACAAAAAACGAAAGTGTTGTTGTTGTTCAATTTGAAAGGATTTCTGAAGGAAATACTCCTAGAAAAAGCTTCTGGAAGCCTCAATATCGATCCGATTGCATGGCTGGGTATTGAATTTCATGTTAATAAACCTCTGTTTTGTGATTGATCACAGGCTCTTTGCGCCGAAATTCACTTAAAAAATTGGACCCTCAATAATGAATTACCAAAAGGAACTGGGAGTTTGGGATCGGAACCTGCAAAAAATCCCTGGATACCGTATATAACAGACTTCGGTTTCACGTGAGTGGTGTGCTGGGATTACAGCATGCAAGGAAGTGTAGCTTTATCAGTGGCAATTTATGCATTGCACAAGTGTGATAACAAGTAAACACACTTATTGACACAGGCCCACCCTTATCATTATTTTGGGGGGGGGGAAAGGGGGGGCATAAGCTCCAGGTATGCAAACTGATTCAAAATTGCACAGTCAGGCTAAAAATGGGCTCTCCTAATCACTCGTTTTACATAATTTCCAAGGTACAGTAACATGTTTGGTGACAAAAATTGAAGCATTATGTTGTACCAGTTAAATGTGTGGACACAAATATGGTTCATGCAAAAGTTTTAGAATAAATCATATGATGTAGAATAGAATGATTTAATAGCAAAATTTAAGAAAAATGTTGTCCTTCATTCAATGAGAATCATGAATGGACCAGGCTTTCTTGTATCAGGGAACCTTCAAAATTCACAACGAAACATGCAACCAAGGGTTCCCGATGGGCATAGGTAACAGTGCAAAAGCTAAGCCATCAATAAATTAAAAATTTAAAAAAATAAAAAATCATGAAATTATCATAGCCATCTGAAAATCTAATCATTTCATCTGTCAACATTCAGGAAGCTCTCACCAAAGTTTGGTCAGGCCCGACTTGATAGATCTGCAGATATTCAGCGGACAAGAACATGTTGATGGGCATAGATAACAGTGCAGAAGCTAAGCCATCAATAAATAATAATTTTTTTTTTTTTAAATCATGACATCATCATAGCCATCTGAAAATCTAATCATTTCATCTGTCAACATTCAGGAAGCTCTCAACAAAGTTTGGTCAGGCCCGACTTCATAGATCTGCAGATATTTAGCGGACAAGAAAATGTTGACGGACGGACGCCGGACGGACGGACGCTAGGACGGACGGACGTACGTACATGGCAACGACAAGACCCCACAGCCCTATGGGCTGAGGGGTAACAAATTGTTACCCCACAGCCCTATGGGCTGAGGGGTAACAAATTGTTACAAGACATGAATGCCCCATATTTGCTGAGAAAACAACTTGCTCTTGTTTTATCTTTATTTTTTTATTATTTTACCCTTAAGCCAAGGTCAATGTTTTCATTGAACGACCTCCGTTGAATGGTGATGGGAGCACTGCGATCACATACATCTCATGATCTCCCCTCAGCCCCCCCTTTGATTTTAGCCCTGCGAATTTTGTAGCATGAATTGAAACGACACACCACGGAACCAAGTTCGTTTTCCATTGTAAGTGCATTGAATTTATAAAATTCTCACCTTCCAATATGCCGTTTTATATTTATTTGTCAGTACTTTCAAACTGAATTCATTATGGCAGAAAAGCAAGTGACACTGTCACTGTCGGCGGCCATATTAGATTACGCACATTGCTGAAAAACAATCCCAACCGTCCTCTCACCAATGTCAAGGCACACCCCAAGTTTGAAGTTGATCGGTTAAATCATTCACGAGTTATTGTGCGGACAAGAAAATCTAAGATCCAACTGCTTATAATCCAATATGGCTGACGGCGGCCATATTGGATTATGCACATTGCTGAAAAACAATCCCAACCGTCCTCTCACCGATGTCAAGGCACTCCCAGAGTTTGAAGTAGATCAGTTGAATCGTACTCCAGTTATTGTCCGGACAAGATCCAACTGCTTATAATCCAATATGGCTGACGGCGGCCATATTAGATTACGCACATTGCTGAAAAACAATCGCAACCATCCTCTCACCAATGTCAAGGCACACCCCAAGTTTGAAGTTGATCGGTTAAATCGTTCACGAGTTATTGTCCGGACAAGAAAATCTAAGATCCAACTGATTATAATCCAATATGGCTGACGGCGGACATATTGGATTATGCACATTGCTGAAAAACAATCCCAACTGTCCTCTCACCGATGTCAAGGCACTCCCCAAGTTTGAAGTAGATCAGTTGAATCGTACTCCAGTTATTGTCCGGACATGATCCAACTGCTTATAATCCAATATGGCTGATGGCGGCCATATTAGATTACGCACATTGCTGAAAAACAATCACAACCGTCCTCTCACCAATGTCAACGCACACCCCAAGTTTGAAGTTGATCGGTTAAATCGTTCACGAGTTATTGTCCGGACAAGAAAATCTAAGATCCAACTGCTTATAATCCAATATGGCTGACGGCGGCCATATTGGATTATGCACATTGCTGAAAAACAATTCCAACCGTCCTCTCACCGATGTCAAGGCACTCCCCAAGTTTGAAGTAGATCAGTTGAATCGTACTCCAGTTATTGTCCGGACAAGATCCAACTGCTCATAATCCAATATGGCTGACGGCGGCCATATTAGATTACGCACATTGCTGAAAAACAAAGTTGATCGGTTAAATCGTTCACGAGTTATTGTCCGGACAAGAAAATCTTACGGAATCACAGAATTACGGACACCGGTGTTTCTAAGTCCCCCCCTACTAAGTAGCGGGGGACAATAATTGTTCAAAGCTTTGTATTTCATCCTAACTTTTAAGAGATCAAATGTATTAAATTGAGTGATCATAAATTCCAAGAAGAGCTGTTCCAAACCATTACTCGGTCAACTTTGGATTACGTCCTACAAGCCTGATACTAATGGTTGTATGGCCGCAGACTCTAGATTAAACAGGACTCTTACACATACATGTACATGAACATGCTACATTTTCCAGCTCATTAATTTACACTGATGAAGAAATCACCATCAAATCGCTCATCTAATTTTCGCCAATCGAGGTTAGCTATCTCCTTGATCTGATGCTATGAGATCAACTTGGATATCTGCACCACAAAATGCCAGAATTTTCAGGCTAAGTTAAGTAGATTGTCAGAAAATCGGGCAAGTCAGGGCCTAATTCCCTGATCCTTCATTAAAGGAGTACTTATCTTATTTTATCTAGGTTCCTATTACAAAGGTTAGACTCTTAAAGAAATATAACCAACCATTTTACTGTGTTGAGAGGGATAACCTATTATTTTTATTACAATTTGTGAAGCAATGTTTCTGCCTTGAGGTCGACGCCATGTTGCCTGTGGGATGACGTGACTGATGACGTCAGAATTCAGGACAACGTCACGGCTAACGCCTGATCCAAGGACATTTGAATTACTCTGGGTCCAAGTTTTAATTGGAGGATAAAACTGGCACGGCAAATCCCATGGGGGTAATTCCTAAAAGGAAATTGGTTTAGGTTATCTCCGCAAACTGAAGAATTTCTTCCCTAAGTTTTTCAACTGCATGAGACTTGCCCGATTCAGTTTGGACAAAATTTGAAGCAGAGCGGTAAAATAAAAGAGCGTCCTCTGCAATTGTCTAGTGATTTGAGATGAACGACGATGCTTCTAAGTCTGTAAACATTTTCATGATTACACTTGAACTACTAAAATTAACTAGAACGTTTGAGAATTTACAAGGTTCCTTTTCGAGCGAATTATCGGCATGACCAACACGATCAACCTTAAATCTCCATGACGTTGTGACGTTTTTAGATGAGTATACACTCACTTCTGCTCATCTAAAAACGTCACACGTACTGTGCTGCAATGGCGGCGCCCAGTGCTCGCCGTGGCGGCAACAAAATATTCAATATTTCTTTTATTTCGCATTCTATCAACATAAGTCTTATATAATAAGGCTTGGAATACGATTGCTGATAAATATAGTCACACTCAAAAATAAGGTAAGTACTCCTTTAACTCATATATATATTTAAGATTGTCATACATGAGAATAGTTGATGAGTGGTTGACACATGTATATGTACCACGCTTCTAAAGCTCTTTCAAAAGCAGTTTCTGCTTAGAGGTTTCAAGTAGAACATTTGCTGCAGAAATATGCCAGATGACCTTGTATCTAATCATTACACTGGAAGCCCTGGAGCTAAGTAAGTTCCGCACATACACAACGATTGGAGGATATCATTAGGTCACATCCTTCCCCTTCAAAGGGACAGTTGGTTGTCAAGGTAATTCAAATTTGTAACCAAAACATGAATCACCATCATTCCCCATAGGCCATAGTGGCATTACGCCATTGTATTTGATCCAGTTTTAATAAAATTTCTTATTCAAAAGTCTTCTTCTTTTTTTGTGTCTGCCAAAATCTCTCCCAGGCAGAAAGCATAAAATTCCCGTCAAATGCATTAATGAACTCATAACATAAAAGAGTATAACTGTATGAGTCGCTGGCAGCGATATTTGCAGAGTGTGTGCTGTAATAAATGAAGCTAACTGGAACAGAAGTCAAACTCAATATTGCGGAGGATTTTCCTTCTGGGTTATCCGGCTACAGTCGGGAACTAATAGAAGCATTTCAATATCTCACGAGAACAACACAAGAGATTCAGGCACATGGCTGATTTGGATCAGGAGATTTAAAGACTGACTGAAAGTTTTGAGAACTGCCTGTTTCATAAGGTTTCAATCCTAAGATATAATTCTTGTGACAAATACGTCTTACAATGTAGCACTGAAACAGCACAGAGAAATAATACGAAGCTGCGCATCTGAAAACCCCTCGGCTCTGGGCGCCAGCCATTCATAATGTATTCAATTTGAAGCAAGACTTCAGGAACACCAAGCAGTCAAGTGACAAATATACAGATTATGAAAAATTTTGCCATTAGAAATGGCCTCGAACATTTCCGTCCAATCAGAGAAACCGGTATTCATTACATAATTCTGTTGATGCATCGATGATGTATACCAAATTTTACATGGAGCATTTGAAAATTATCAGAGATAGAGATCATTAATGATTTCGCATAAATTAAAGATGGCCGCCCATCTTTCCCACCACTCAGAGAAACTGATGTGGTTATTCATTGCAAGTCTCTTGATACATGGATGCTGTATACCAAGTTTCATATAGAACACTGAAATGGTATCAAAGATATACATCATTAAAGATTTTGCATAAATTAAAGATGGCCACCAAGGTTTCCGCCCAATCAGAAATGCCAGAACTGTCTATTGATACATCGATGATGTATACCAAATTTTACATCGAGCACTCGAACGGTATCAGAGATAGAGATCATTAATGATTTCGCATAAATTAAAGATGGCCGCCCATCCTTCCCGCCACTCAGAGGAACTGATGTGGTTATTCATTGCAAGTCTCTTGATACATCAATGCTGTATACCAAGTTTCATATAGAACACTGAAATGGTATCAAAGATATACATCATTAAAGGTTTTACATAAATTAAAGATGGCCACCAAGGTTTCCGCCCAATCAGAAATGCCAGAACTGTCATTTATCGTAAGTCTATTGATGCATCGATGATATATACCAAATTTTACATCGAGCACTCGAACGGTATCAGAGATAGAGATCATTCATGATTTTGCATAAATTAAAGATGGCCGCCCATCCTTCCGGCCACTCAGAGGAACTGATGTGGTTATACATTGCAGGTCTCTTGATACATCGATGCTGTATACCAAGTTTCGTATAGAACACTTGAATGGTATCAGAGATATATATCATTAAAGATTTTGCATAAATTAAAGATGGCCGCTAAGGTTTTCACCGAATCAGGGAAACTGGTTTGGTCATTCCTTTGAAGTTTCTTGATGCATCGATGATCTATACCAAGTTTCACACTGAACAGAGAAATGGTACCTAAGATACACAAGATTAATGATTTCGCATAAATTAAATATGGCCGCCAAAGTTTCCAACCAATCAGGTCCAGATTCAATAGGGTTCTGGGTCATGAGCATATGGGTGTGCAGTGCAAGTTTGGTGTTCCTAGGGTAAGTCGTTCTGAAGATATCTTGGTAACAAGCAAGCTGTGATGGTTTCGCATAAATTAAATATGGCCGCCAAAGTTTCCAACCAATCAGGTCCAGATTCAATAGGGTTCTGGGTCATGAGCATATGGATGTGCAGTGCAAGTTTGGGGTGCCTAGGGTAAGTCGTTCTAAAGATATCTTGGTAACAAGAAAGCTGTGATGGTTTCGCATAAATTAAAGATGGCCGCCAAAGTTTCCAACCAATCAGGTCCAGATTCAATAGGGTTCTGGGTCACGAGCATACGGATGTGCACTGCAAGTTTGGTGTGCCTAGGGTAAGTCGTTCTAAAGATATCTTGGTAACGAGAAAGGTGTGACGGACGGACGGACGGACGGACAGACGGACAGACGTACATGACGACGACAATACCCTTCGGCCAAATTTTGGCCGAGGGGTAAAAACAGGGGTCAAATTGGCCCTATGGACTATGTCATTGAAACATGAGTTGCTGTTGTGTCAGTGACTTTGACCATTGACCTTTCAATCTCAATCATGGTTCCTGACACATCACTTCTCACTAATTCAAACATGTGATTATCAATAGTTTCCTGATTCTTTGTATCCCCAGTGGCCTTAACCTTTTGATCTCATAGGTTTCTTGTTTGCCATAAGTGTAAGGTATCATTAAGTTTGATTACAATCCACATTGTTGGACTGGTCTGGAGCAATAGCACAACAATCAGTTCCTGGCAAGTCTCACTGACATATCCACTCAAACAAAAAACAATTTTGATTATTTCCCGACTTTTAGGCCATCAAGACCTTGACCTTTGACGTAATAACCTCAGTTAATTTCCTCTACATGATGACTGTACATGGATAGTCACACATGTCCAGCTAATCATATATCGTACATGTAGTTAGTTATATCGTCGCTATATGACCGAAATAGCGCTGAGCGCGACATTGAACCCTAACTCACTCACCTACCTTAATTTTTGTTACACGACATCTGTGTGGCCCCATATTTATCCTGGTCAAAAACTGAGTGAAATCGGTAATTTTGTTGAAAAACTGAGTAACTAAATAAGGAAAGTCGGGAGGAGAATGAGACTGAATTGTGTAGGGCTTGGCCAGCTATAGCTGACAGAGTACTTACAATAAAAGTGACTGGTCTGCCATTTGTTCATACAGATTGTACAAATGGATTGTGCAGTTTCTTACAATCTGATGTACCTCAAGTGGGATGAGAGCATTCACCACAGTAGGCCACATGTACATATACGGAGGTATCTTGTAACAAAGTCAAAATGACTTGGAACTGTTGGAAATGCAACCTCCTGTACATGTAGGTTTGAAAATATTGTAGACCAACTACATTCTCTGAGTTCTTTGAGAAGCACTTTAGAAGTTGGAAACCAATAACCAAACAAATTATTATGGATAAACAACTTCTTTGTTAGATAGAGAAAAGGTGTACATGTATGTATATGTTGAATGGTTAGAGATGATATTACAAGGATTCAGACATCACACACTTCAATTTCATATAGACGATAAAGTGATGTCAATTTAACATGGTAGACATGTGAAAAAGTTGTACCTAAATATTGACAGCCTGCCCTATCAACTTGGTGCAAAAAAATAAAAAATAAAAAAATTAAAGTAAAACACTGAATCTGAGAGATTGCAACAAAAAGAAACAGAGATGGGAATACATGAAGCACTCACAAAAAACTACTGAAAAGGTCTGAAATTGACCTATACCCTCCGAAACCCCCCCCCCCCCCATATTGTTTTTAGACATTATATATACAAATGGAAATTATTTCTTCTTCAAACTTTCTAAGACATAAGGCACCAGAGGTGCTACAACCCCACAGCCCCTTAACAGTCCAGCCCAAGCAGCATCTCATGACAATTGGTATATACATACCAAATCTGAAAGGATATCCGATATAAGGTTCTCAAGTTATTGTACGGAAATGCATATACATGTAGGGTTTAACCACCAGGTGGGGCACCTATTTGCGAAAGTGATCGAACTGAAATCCCAGGCGACACCGCATGGCATGGTATATGCATACCAAATTTGAGAAGAATCCGCTGAATGGTGCTCAAGTTATTGCCTGGAAACAAATTTCAGACGGGCGAACATATGGATGCACGGAAGAACAGATGGACAATCGGAATCCAGTATACCCCCCGACTACATGTATGCACGGGAGTGTAAATTGGTAAAGTTGTGATCTGATTGTCCTGGCCTGAAACTAAATGTTGGATGGGGCTTTTGTCCATCGGGGCTTTTGCCGATAGTTTTCTGTTCACTGGGGCTTTTGTACTAATCCCAAAGAGAATGCTGTGTTGTTCTCATATTGGTCATCATTTCCATAGAATAGTTATCATTTATCGGGGGCGTGGACACATTAATGTATCTTGAAAGTTTCATACATTTATTCAGAAGAAATAGCAAGTAAACATTGGCTTTATTCAGTGTATCATTCAAAAATAAAGCATCTGTATACTATAAACATAGATCGATAAGGTTCACTGCTGATTATAGTGACCCAACCAAACTACTATTTATAAGTGTTCCCAGACGTGGAAATATCACAAATTACAACTGAAGCAAAATTAAAGCCAACTGAGTAATTGATAATTCACAAGCAGAAACGGAGATTTAAATTGTAGATTTAAACTTGCACCACATGTAGATTTTCCAGTACGGTACATAATATACAACTCAATTCTCTACATGGTTACAGGCCTGCAAGTGGCTCACAGTGAAAATAAAGGAGAAAATATAGGACGAAATTTGCAAAAATATAGGAGAAATATAGGAATTTTCTGAATAAATGAAAACCCGATGGGTTCAAGTCCCCCGACATTGAAACAATAGATTTTGACTTGGAACCGTAACTTTCAGTACCCAGCATGCAGAGCAATCCAAAGTGAAATCCAGTGGCAAGGTACATGTACCCACAATTACCGAATTTGTCCTAATCCGGTCAGGATTTCAGAAGATATTCTGAAGCAGCGACTCCAGGGAGAACAGCACCCAGGCACTGATGGAGTATGCTGTTAAAATATGACAAATAAATAAAAAAAATAAAAAATAAAAGATATTGTATGAAAACAGAATTTTAACTTGGCCCGCAGGTGGCGCCACCTATAGGCGGGTCAGCATGAAAAACACTCCCAAGTGAGATCTTGCGGCAAAGTACCCACATACAAAATTTAAAAAGAATCCGAACAGTTTTTCGAAAGTTATTGTCTGGAAATAAAATTTTAACTCAGACCCAGTTGGCGCCACCTGCAAGCAGATCGGTGTGAAAAACAATCCCAAGCGAGATCTTGAGGTGAGGTACCTACATACCAAATTTGACAAGAATCCGTTCAGTTTTTCAAAGTTATTGTCCGGAAACAAATTTTTAACTTGGTCCCCAGGTGGTGCCACCTATAGGCAAATCGGTGCGAAAAACAATCTCAAGCGAGATCTTGAGGTGAGGTGCCCACACACAAAATTTAAAAAGAATCCATTCAGTTTTTCAAAAGTTATTGTCAGGAAACGAAATTTTGACTTTGTCCCCAGGTGGCGCCACCTGTATGCGGATCGGCGTGAAAACCAATCCCAAGCAAGATGTTCAGGTGAGGTACCCACATACTAAATTTGAAAAGAATCCGTTCAGTTTCCAGAAGTTATTGTCCGGAAACTAAGTCGGACGGACGGCACGATGCACAGGCGGACGGACGGACCCCAATTCTATAGTCCCCCTCTAGCCCTTCGGGCATTGGGGGACAAATATAGGAAAACGTAGGAAATAAAGGAGTGTAAGACAGGTCTGTACTACATTGTATGTAACAACTTGGTAGTTTTCTGGTGTTTAATCAAATTACTTTCACTCAATGCAGTCATAGTGGTGGTCTTTCAGGTGACCGGTTCTGTTGTTTGATTCAGCATAGAGAGATTGAAATGTTTTCATATTTGCCGAACGTAGCGAGGCGAAAAAATATATTTTGAAATGTCTTTCCTCATGTCAGTTTGACTCATCACAGAGCATTGATTAAAGTTTTCATGAGAAAAAGTCAAAATATAGGAAATATAGGAGGTTTTGAGTAAACTATAGGAAAATATAGGAATGACTCAAAAATATAGGAAGATATAGGAGGCACTTGAAGGCCTGTGGTTATCTCCCCTGTCCACCTACAGAAAAATTGATTTGGTGCATGTAACATGTAGATTTATGAGATCAGGTAGAACGCTTGCAACATTTCATGAATATTTTGGAAGTAGAACGGAAAGAAAACATTTCTGAAAACAGGGAAATTATTATGTAAATAATTTGACGGCCACTGGATTTTAGAAACTTACAACAAGAAGGCCCATAATACATAATGTTGGAATTAAACCATGATACAGATGGTCAGAAAAGTGGACAGACAGACAGGGACCTGACCAACGAAACATACAAAAGGCACATCTACAGACTACATTCTATATTGGACACAAGTTTCGTCGACCTGCCTTCAGTAGTTTTCAAGATATGGGAGTCCGGGGAAAAGAGGACAGACAGATGGACGGACGGACAGACGGAGGGACAACAATGCCCCTTAGCCAAATCGGGCTGAGGGGTAAAAAGAACTGAAATCAGCCAGAAGTCTACATATTTTCATCCCTGGGAAAATCCAGGATTATTCCACATGTAACGTTTACGTAATATGAAATATGAGAAGCAATACCTAATTATCCGCCATTGTCAAGGTCCACCCGACCACTGTAATTGACATTCAGGGAAGATCTCCAGGATCAATATGGTGAATGATACCATTGAATAAGGGAGGCTGGGAAGCCACAAAAGACCTCAATTAGCTATGTCAATACTGTCATGAGTTATTCCAACAGATCTGGTGAATTCAAAAGGCTAACGGATCACATGGTCTGTGGAGAAGATGGCAGAAGCTGTCAAGGATGCTGCAAGCACATTACACAAGTTATACTTGTATGAATGTGCATATACATCAGGGCATGAAATAATTTGTTTTATTAAATTCCACTTCACTCACCAGTTAGACTGTAGTATCATTTCAAACCAACATTCTGGTTGCTACAACTACAGTCTCTATAGTTTGGTGAGGCTGATAACATTGCCCAAAAACTGAAATTAAATTCTCATTTTAGAAAGCATTTTGTATTGTTTACATGGGAATCACTCCTTTGTTTTTTTCTTCACCACTATCTGTCATACATACAATGTTCGGCAGAGTGATTGGAGGGTTGGGGGGGGGGGGTGGTGGTACATGTAGGTATATTTTGTGTGTGGGTAAACCGAGGGTGGAGTCAGGGGTAGGTAAATTTGAGACCTTTTTAGTATTCAGTGCTTATATGCATCTCTGTTTCTGCTTCCAATACAAGGTCATATCTTGCAGTCTGCTTCAAGGTTTCATTACGTATAATTCATTGCTCAAAATAGAGTATCAGAGAACCATTTTCATACAGACTCAACCGCTCATTCATTAAGAAAACAACTCTCTCAAATTCCAAGAAATTCCACTGCATGTAATATGGCTAAAGATAGAAATTGATATGCCAGTGATTCACAGATTACTTCCAACCTAATAAATCAAGGACAATGTAAGGTCTAATAGATGGATGATGCTGCCCCAATATTGATGCTGATGTTTCTAGGCCTTGTATTCTATTGTCTGTACCAAATCATTTATTCTAGATGATTTCACCAAAATTTTGGAGTAAAATCTGTGTACAACACTGAAATTTCAAATAGTTTATAAACTCAATTAGAGTAATTTTATTTCAAAGTATCAAGTATATCCTTCCAGTAGTTCAACATAAATCATGAAAACCAAAATAGATGGGTGATTTGTAGGCTATTTTTTACGTCGTGGTGGCAAGCCCGCATGGTAGCCCCCTTGGTTAACCAATGTCATCACAGCCCTCGAATAACATGGTAAATTGGTGATTTTTGTCAATTTTCAAAAGATTTTCATGAAATGTGGGAATAATGTTACACTACTTGAGTTTATATACACCCGTGTAAAATTTCAATGTTGTATGAAGAGTTTAGTACAAAATATTGGCGAAAACGTCTGGAATAAATTGATGAAGACACTAGAAATCGCTCCAGACTGATTTGATAGGCCTGGTATTGGGTATTAACAGGGCTGATTTGCTCAGAGCGGGGCTGATTTCAATGGTCCCATACCCTGATGACGTAATATATATCTCTCAGTCACGTGATGAATTGTGTTTTCATTCATCTGTATGACACGTGAACACTCATCCAGAAATCTAGCATCGATTGTGTAACACGAAACCAATTAAAATGTCATTGTCAACGCAAAGTACATGTCCCGCAAGGCGTGAAGGCCTATATGTAACCCGATACACCAAATTAAAGCTTGCTCTTCAGATTCTGCCAGCTTAGCTCAGGTACCTCGCCCTGGCAATTAAGTTGATGTCATGTTACACGAGGGAGATGACAGGCTAATTGAATTGTATAACAATCCTCGTCTGTCATTTAATTGCCATGGATGTTGGGGGCCTGCATTGCATCAAGGGATAGGAGTGGTATTTTATTGTCATGGATGTAGGGGGCCTACGTCATCAGGTTTCAGGACCATTGAACTACATTATCAACACTTACGTTTTACCTTGCATATTGTTAAGTAGGCTCAGTGAGAAGCTTTCATGGGGTCTAGGCTGATCAGCCCCAACAAAATGCAACGACTGGTTTCCAAAAGCTTGATCACTTAGAAATTTGGAATACATTGTTGTTGATTCAGGAATCCACAAGTCTAAATATTGAGTGTTTTTCACTCATGTAAGGTGTTTTCAATTTTTGGAATTTCATGAAAATTATTCTTAACTGTTAACTATTCCTAACAGATTTCATATTTGATCCTGTGAAAGATTCTATGAAATCATAGTAGGTTACTGAGTTGAAATTATGATAAGATATTTGTAGAAAGTGTTTAGAATTTCAGCCTGAAAATACAAAGTTGGGGACTGGAATTGAGTTTATTTATTGTAATGTACACCTGATATCCAATACATGTACATGTAATCCACCCTGCATGGCACAAGGTGAAGTCCCCGGCCAAATAAACACTGTGTTTAGGATGATTGTGATATCTCCATAAGTGGCACTATAGGCCCCCAATGCAGGCCCCCAACATCCATGGCAATTTCATAGAATCTGGAAACAAAACCCTAGCCGAGAATTATCGCCCAATTTCTGTTCTGCCATGTTTCAGTAAAATCATTGAAAAACTTGTTGTGTTGAGGATGATCACATTCCTAGAAGCAGAGATGATTATCTCCCCTAATCAATATGGATTTCGAGCAAATCATTCTACATTTCTTGCCGTTCTTTCTTTATACGACAAACTGGTTGCTGCAAAGGAACTAAAGCAGTTCAGCATTACTACTTTCTTGGATCTTTCCAAAGCCTTTGATACAGTAAATCACGAGATCCTCTTACATAAACTTGATTACTATGGTTTCCGGGGTGTCACAAATAACTGGTTTCGTAGCTATCTATCTTCTCGACGCCAGTGTGTATCTTACAACGGCACTATATCTTCTTTCAATCCTATCAGTACGGGTGTGCCACAAGGATCAATACTAGGACCCATACTCTTTTTAATATATATAAATGACATTACGAAGGCCACATCGGTTCTAGACATTAATCTTTTTGCTGACGATACAAGCGCTACCCTATCCGATGCCGATTTTATTAGACTTGCGGAAAATATGTCACAGGAACTTGAAAAGCTTCATGCCTGGTTTTCCTGCAACAAACTTTCATTAAACATGAAAATACGAAGCTGCGCATCTGAAAACCCCTCGGCTCTGGGCGCCAGCCATTCATAATGTATTCAATTTAAAACAAGACTTCAGGAACACCAAGCAGTCAAGTAACAAACATACAGATTATGAAAAATTTTGCCATTAGAAATGGCCTCAAACGTTTCCGTCCAATCAGAGAAACCGGTATTCATTACATAAGTCTGTTGATGCATCGACGATGTATACCAAATTTTACATCGAACATTTGAAAATTATCTGAGATAGAGATCCCTAATGATTTCGCATAAATTAAAGATGGCCGCCCATCCTTCCCACCACTCAGAGAAACTGATGTGGTTATTCATTGCAAGTCTCTTGATACATAGATTCTGTATACCAAGTTTCATATAGAACACTGAAATGGTATCAAAGATAAACATCATTAAAGATTTTGCATAAATTAAAGATGGCCACCAAGGTTTCCGCCCAAGCAGAAAAACCAGCACATCGATGATGTATACCAAATTTTACATTGAGCACTTGAACCGTATCAGAGATATAGATCACTAATGATTTCGCATAAATTAAAGATGGCCGCCCATCCTTCCCGCCACTCAGAGGAACCGATGTGGTTATTCATTGCAAGTCTCTTGATACATCGATGCTGGATATCAAGTTTCATATAGAACACTGAAATGGTATCAAAGATATATATCATTGAAGATTTTGCATAAATTAAAGATGGCCGCCAAGGTTCCACCCAATCAGAAACGCCAGAACTGTCATTTATCGTAAGTCTATTGATGCTTCGATGATATATACCAAATTTTACATCGAGCACTCGGACAGTATCAGAGATAGAGATCATTAATGATTTTGCATAAATTAAAGATGGCCGCCCATCCTTCCCACCACTCAGAGAAACTGATGTGGTTATTCATTGCAAGTGTCTTGATACATGGATGCTGTATACCAAGTCTCATATAGAACACTGAAATGGTATCAAAGATATACATCATCAAAGATTTTGCATAAATTAAAGATGGCCACCAAGGTTTCCGCCCAATCAGAAACACCAGAACTGCCATTTATCGTAAGTCTATTGATGCATCGATGATATATGCCAAATTTTACATCGAGCACTCGAACGGTATCAGAGATAGAGATCATTAATGATTTCGCATAAATTAAAGATGGCCGCCCATCCTTCCTGCCACTCAGAGGAACTGATGTGGTTATACATTGCAGGTCTCTTGATACATCGATGCTGTATACCAAGTTTCGTATAGAACACTTGAATGGTATCAAAGATATATATCATTGAAGATTTTGCATAAATTAAAGATGGCCGCCAAGGTTTTCACCGAATCAGGGAAACTGGTTTGGTCATTCCTTTGAAGTTTCTTGATGCATCGATGATCTATACCAAGTTTCACACTGAACAGAGAAATGGTACCTAAGATACACAAGATTAATGACTTCGCATTAATTAAATATGGCCGCCAAAGTTTCCAACCAATCAGGTCCAGATTCAATAGGGTTCTGGGTCATGAGCATATGGATGTGCAGTGCAAGTTTGGGGTGCCTAGGGTGAGTCGTTCTAAAGATATCTTGGTAACAAGAAAGCTGTGATGGTTTCGCATAAATTAAAGATGGCCGCCAAAGTTTCTAACCAATCAGGTCCAGATTCAATAGGGTTCTGGGTCACAAGCATACGGGTGTGCACTGCAAGTTTGGTGTGCCTAGGGTAAGTCGTTCTGAAGATATCTTGGTAACGAGAACGGTGTGACGGACAGACGGACGGACGGACAGACGGACAGACGTACATGACGACGACAATACCCTTCGGCCAAATTTTGGCCGAGGGGTAAAAACCAAATTTTATATTATTTAAACCAAATAGATCAACAAATGTAAATATCCCTAAGGTTTCAATATTTGGCACCGAAATTGAATCTGTTTCTAGCTTTAAATTCCTCGGGGTTTATTTTAACGATAGATTAAATTGGCAAACACATATTGACGAACTAACTTCAAAAATTTCGAGAAATATCGGTGTTATCAACGCAATACGGAACTGCCTCAACAGGAAAACCTTGATTATGCTGTACTATTCTTTGTTCTATTCTTACGTATCTTACTGTAATTTAATATGGGGAAACACATTCTCAACTCATCTCAACCCACTTGTGATATTACAAAAGAGAATTATCCGCGTAATAACTTCCAGTGGTAAATATGCCCATTCTAGTCCCTTAATGAAACAACTAAACATTCTCCCCCTATTTCAGTTAAATAACTTCTTAATTTTATTATTTACTCACAGATTTCTCAATAATCCCCTTTCTATCCCTATCAACTATTCAAATTATTTTACAAAACTCTCTGAAGTCCATTGTTATCCCACTCGACAAGCCAATCTCAATCTATATAGGGCGAGAGTGCACTCAAATCTATCATTTTATTGCACAAAGTCGAAAGCACCACAAATCTGGAACGCTTTACCTAACTACCTAAAATCATGTCTGTCACAATCACTATTTAAGTCTCGACTGAAATCACACCTCATCAATTAACATGTATGTGAATCAGTGTACTGAAGGATGTACTTTCTAATTATATTCAAATTGTAAATCTTGGAGTTAACTCATCTCAGGCCATCACAAGGGACACGAGACAAACCTATTTTATACAAAAAAGTTTTGTTTATCTATATGCATATATGCTGAGCCCCACTATATATATCTTATGGAACTATAATTCTCTAAACAAGGCTCCATGGTATATTCACCATGTATTGTACATTTATATATTTGTGAACGCACCCAGCGTCTCATGCTAATCTATTATTATTATTATTAATTATCTGGGATTTAACAAGCCCTCTGGGGTTTTATTCCCGCCATATTTCTATGTATCTATACCCTACTTGTACATATATATATATTATTTGTATATGGTGAATCAATCAATCAATCTATCAATCAATCAATCAATCAATAGTATCACCAAGTTTGAAGGGCGGTGGTTCTATCCGGGTACTCCAGCTTCCTCCACCAATCAAACTGACTGTCACCAGATGAGTGAAACAAACTTGAGTGTGACATTACATGTAAGCCAAATTCCCTCCCTCCCTCCAAGTTTGATAGATGAATAGACATGAATACACATGTACTCATGAGACTGATTTTGTTAAATTTCTTGGAATTTAGCGGTCCTAAAACAAACTTGCTTGTACATCTAGAAGCGAAGTAATCTAGGATAGATACTCGACAATGTATGCCAAATATTGGCACGATATTGCACTCTCCAGGGTTTGAGCAAAAATCTTGCTAAAATTTGTCATACATTGTCTCGTGTCATCATGTAACTATTACATGTACGACATACTTCTAGTACATGTACACTGATGATAACGACCATTAGATTAATTTAGTGAGAGTACAATACCATGAAATATTGAGAATTTTTATGCACAAAAATTAATCTGTTAATGCTGCATTGAAATGTTCTCAAAATCAGGATTGCATTCCCAATGAAGTTATTATTATTATAATGGGTTAGAAACTGATTTCCTGAATCAAACGACAACATTCACTGATATTTTGTTTTTGCATATCAATTAGTCTGTTGTGCCAGGTGAAAGTTTTATAATACATGTAGATATGGATATTTACATTTTAGTATTGCAAATATGAAATTATAGGTCTATCCCATACAGTCAGTTTTTAAATATGTTTGTATTTACATGTACCAATACATACATGATTTCCACAAAAACATGTACATCCACATTGCCATATTCTTCTGTTCATTTAAAAATAGAATACCAGATGTACTTTCATTTATTGCCTGTAAGATTTATCCCCCTTGGTGTGACAAACTGGCAGTACTAACCAGTTATTTCCCTTGATTGTGACTATCGGGCAGGAGTGTTATTTCCCCACGAGTACAATGTATACAATGCCTCTCTGCTCTTCATGTAGAACGGCGGTGATTTTGACACATACATGATTTGATGATCTACATTACCTGACATTCAAAACAATTCTATCATAGGACTTTGATGAAGTGAAGAGAACCAGTCCACTCTAATCCATCTATCTGACTCTTACACCAGTCCACTCTAATCCATCTATCTGACTCTTACATGCTTCACGTCCTTGATTGGTCACTCCGCTTCATCAGGTAGAGGGTTAGATCCAGCAATTTCAAGTAGAGTCCTTATTTGAAAAAAAAAATGCTGAGCGCAGGGAGGCGTTAGCCAACAGGCCGGGGCCGCCTAGGTCCCTGGAAGCTCTAGGGTCCTACATGTACATGCTCTCAGAAGCATTTGAGCCCATTTCTGGCTACTTAAATGTCTTGTCAGATACCTCCAGATCATGAACAATTTACTTTTTTCTTCTTCAAATTTTCACCAGATTTGGCCTGACCTGGCTTGTGTTTAAATATCACAAAGCTGAACAGAGACTTACTGCATGAATTTCCAGAACATTGACTTCCATCTCTCTCAGAATTGCTTCATCGGTACTATACCATGATGTATACTTTGATTAAACTACTAACAACTAACCTTTGGGCCGAAGCTCAAGGGCCCTCATAACCATATTCCTGGCTACAAATGTCTTTTCATTCAGACAAGTATATCAATCGACAGAAGAGGACGTCCACTTTGTGACAGTCGGAGAAATCAATTTTCAGTTTTTTCAAATGTCCACCCAAGGCGCCGCATCCCCTTTTTCGGTCGCTGCCCTTTCTCCTTCCGCCCGACTGACCTTTTTGTCCAACCATGGCAGTCATTGAAGACACCATGTGGGAACGCACAAGCCGCGTAAGTCTCCAGACAGACGTACATATTCCCTTCTTCAGTCATGGTATCGACCTCTGCCTGGAGAACGAAAACTCTCCAGACAGACGTACATATTCCCTACTTCATTCATGGTATCGACCTCTGCCTGGAGAACAAAAACTACCACGATGTAGATGTATAGTTGTCTCCCCTCCCGTAAGGTGTGTCTGACGCGTCTTGACACATACTCGTCCAGTTTACGGCTTTCAAACTTGGTAAAATCTGTTGAAGTTGTAGAAACTGTCCTCAATCATGACATAAATTGGCTAAATCAATGGTGCATAGAAAACAGACTCGTAGTGAATTTTGATAAAACACTGGCTATGCTTATTGCTTGTCCCCAAAAACTCTGTCGCATCAAGAAGAATAATCTGGAAATATTGCTGGATGGCAATCCAATTCAGAATGTAGAAACTGTAAAACTACTTGGAGTTCACATAGATAACACATTGACATGGAGAACGCATATCGAGGAATTAGCGAAGAAACTCTCCTCACTTATTGGACTGTTATACAGGAATAGACACCTATTGTCAACAAAGGCCAAATGTTTATTCTACACTGCATATATTCAGCCTCATATTGACTATTGTCTTACAATCTGGGGAAATGCCTCCAATTGCTATCTTGAAAGAATTCACAGACTCCAAAAAAGAACTGCCCGAATCATCTTAAATGCTGACCCTGTCACACCATCAAAGCCACTGTTTAAACAATTGAACTGGATGACTATATATGAAAGATTATTTGTTCAAAAAGCAATTCTCACTTACAAAAGCCTAAATTCTGAAATTAACACTACACCAAATCTATTCCAGAGAACAGCTGATGCTACAAGTCAAACTACAAGGTCAACGTGTGCTGGTCACTTGTACATTCCAAAAGGCAGGACAGAGTACTTCAAAAGAAGTTTGAGTTACTCGGGTGCCACACTATGGAATAGCCTGCCCCAAAACGTGCGCAGTGCTGAGTCTGTGAATTCATTCAAGAAACTTGTAAATAATTTTGTAAATAATAACAGAGATTGATCATTTGTATGTTACATATATATTATCATCAATTGTGCTTTATAGATGGGATTTATTTGAACATCTTTCTTTTGTTATGAAAGCCTCAAGAGAGAACAGTCTCTGACTGATTGTGTAACCCTCGTTAAATAAAGCATTTATTATTATCATTATTATAAAAAAAAAAGATTTGATTTTTGAAAAAATCATATGATATTTTGTAAAAACATTCATTTTTGATTCATTTGATTTTGTACCTGTGTCCATTTTACGGACGCAGTGAGACTCTAGATCTAACCCTGAGGTATATGCACCTGGATACTAGTGACGAGTTACCATTACAGGTTTGCCTTAAAGGAATAGACAACCTTTGATAAACGTATATTGCAAATGAAAGAACAATTTCAGGAGTGTCCAAAACCATTTTTATTTCAATTTTGCAATTTTTTCCAACCGAGTAAGAAGCCGTTAATGATAAATTCTGTGGCTTGTAAGGCCGCCGCCATTACGGCAAGTTTAGTGACGTCACTGGGCCACAGAACACTGCAGTGAACTGGGAGGACACGCACAGTTTGCCTTGCACTGGAATAATCGCCGCCCGATAGGCTAGCAGGTGTGGCTATACATTCTTGTATTCTGTAACCTGCAAATACCGGCTAATGTTTGTACAATAACAATGATCTTATCCTTGTTGTTGAGAAATCGGGTTTGATCTGTCGGCCAGTCTAGACTGTCTAAGTGTCAAAAAACGCAGCATCAAGTTGTCTGATAAAATATATGCTTTCGTTATTTTCCAATACTTTTCAGCTGATGACTACGCCAACATGCGTCAACATAATTAGGCAGTAGAACTGACTGAGATTGTTTAATTTTACCGAGAATGAGAATAATCTGATTTCTGTTTTACCAATTCAAAGAATCGAGCCTCAACAAAGACCGGCACGGGAAAACGAAACTAAATCTGCCTCAGCTGGAGGGCCATTTCTCCGGGGAAAGATTGTCCGGAGATTTTTCTCACCGTTGAACTGTTGCCGAAAGAAACTGTTCAGCATGACACGGCCGTTAAACACCCACCCAAATATCTAGCGTGCGAGAAAATTTACCTGAGAAAGTTTATGGAATAAATCCTTGTCAGCTAATGTCAGCACCTGCACATGTGCTCGTCTGATCGTTTCCTAACAGGACATCTCACAGCAGAGCCGACTAAACGAAATCGGCGACACGGCCGGCTTTTACGGTACATGCATCCTCGACCGATTTCTACGGTAGATCGTCTTCAATGGGCTCGAACACGCCTGACACTTCTTGTATCCCTCGACACTGCTCCCAAGCAGCGTAGATGAAAGCACGGTTTGGCCCAGCCAGCCATTGTCATCAGTCAGGTTGAAAATCCCGGAAATGCAAGGCGTCGGACCCTTGGAAAAAGTTGAAAATCACTTGCTGCCATGTTTGCTGTCTTACAGCAGAGAGGCCCAATGACGTCATGAGCTAGTTGTCACGTGGATATCACTCCGCCGCTCATTGGTTAGACCATAAGGATGGCATAAAGATGGTGGCTCCCTTCATTCAACACATCTGGTCATTTTCCCAATGTTTGGGAGTATTTTTCTTCGTTAGAAAGAATCTCAAAAATAGGAAAAAAATATTTTTGGGCTCTGTTTGGATTGTTCTTTCAGTCGCAGTTTACGTTTGCCAAATGCAGACCTATCAACCCTCACGCATTCGGCGTGAGACTCACGCATTTGGGATCTGTCTCACGCTCTCACGCAGCTATATCAAAATCTCACGCATCTTGGCATTTTCGTGAAATTATTTCTAAAATAACCAAGAATCCTTCAAAATTGCTCCAGTTTGCAGAAAAAGGAGTCAGTAATTTCAAAATTTTCCTAGACTTGGTTGTAAAGTATCCATTTCTAGCCTCCGTGAAGGATGAAATGTTTAATAGTAGGCTGTTATATGAAACAAAATGCGAAAAATTGTATGAAATGACGCCTCGAAATTCTCATTTTTTCGGGTCTCATATCGCCGGGGCGGATATACTCAAATCTCACGCCTTGGCAAAAGTATAACTTGAGAGGTCTGCAAATGTTGTCTATTCCTTTAAATTGATAATCCTTAATTTGAGACCTGGTGACAGGGATCCCACTCTTTGTAAACATGGAAGCACTTGCAATCCTGTGGAAGCCTGTAGAGCTTTAACATATTTGACCACATTTAATATTTGCTACGCCTCATGGGAGAGACGAGTGAGAAATACTGATGGTCCCCGGGCTGGAGGGACTGCCAGAACAGGAACCATACCAAAAGCTACAGTTCAACTCTAAAAACAGTGACATGTCAAGATCTGAAAAAGGTGGATCACCTTTCTAAAAATATAGATGCTAACACTGGGGGCAAATCATAAGCTCTCCCTGTCTTCGACCATGCAAGTTTTGCTACATGTACTAAGTATTTCCTTTGAATAATTGCTTCCAATAATTAGTCTAACAGGAAAACATGCATAGAATCATAAAACTTCATTACATGATCATACATATACTTGTATATATACATATATATGTTCATTTAAAAATTTTTGGCAGAAAAACATTTTTGTGTTTTTGTGTTGAACTTGTTACAAGGATTCAGAAACGAAACGGAAACGAAACGGAAATTACAATTGAAGTTTTGACAGTATTCACACAATCTCTTATGGAATATTCATCATCCAAGGATTTGAAGCAGCATTTATCTAGATAGTGTTTAATCAAACAGATTCAGTTCATCACTAGAATTTTAAAATAGTTGTCAAAATACATAATGGAGGTTCTTCGCATGAGTGTACAATAATGTAAGCATTTTTTTTTATATATCCAGTGATGGGGTGGAGCACTGTCTGATTTAGAACATAGAGAGTCAGGCTCATTGCCCCAAGTGATGGCGTGAGTGAGTGACAAGGATTTCATGTCACTTTCAACAATTTTTCAGTCATGCCTACTAGTAACAGAGCTGTCTCAATGAAACTTTTTTATAGTGCTTCCTCAATGAATCACCAAGTTATAGGCAGACTTCACTCCAGGTGAACCAGTCCATGATCCAAGGTGTGCATCTTATGAGTGAACCATGATGTAAGTTTACTGAGTACATATAAGAGGTTAACGGGTGGGGTATTGCTTAGATAAGGAATTAGAGGGTGGAGCTCAAAAGTGGGGGGGGGGGGTAGAACTGACGGGATGGGCAAGAGGCAGAGACGGGCAGGTATAATTGATCCTGATGTTATACATGAACCAGATTAGTCTAATCTCAAACAAAGCAACAATGAAGAAGATCACTACATGTATACTGTATAATATATTATTCAAACTTGGCGGGTGCAGGAGGTTCTAGTCTCGTATGAACTGGCCCATCCAGCACAATGAAAAATTCAATTCTGACAAAACTGTTCAAAGTATTGGTATTGGGCAAAAACTCAATTCAGTGAGAAACATGAGGGTGAGACTCACAAAACCCCTCGGCTTCCCCAAAGCATATGAGAAATATGCTGAGAATGTGCAACATATTATGGCTATACTAATCATCCAGAATTGTTCTTTTTAGAGAATATCATCAATTCTGCAGATATAACAGCTACATTCAAGAATATATACCACAAAATCATATCTACATCAATACACCAAAAAGGGTCATAACTCTGTAAAATAAGGAGCGAGACGAAAAAAATTCTTGTAGGCTTGTAGAATACAATTAGATAAATAAGTTAATTTGGTAGCTGTATTGAGCATTGAGCACAGTTCTTCAGATATAACTGGTTATATTCAAGCATATCCAAGATTAGTACACCTGAAAAGGGGCATAACTCTATAAAATAAGGGCCGAGACGATGATTTTTTTTTGTACGCTTCTAGAATTCAACTAGATAAATAAGTTTCCAAAATTCAGCAGCTGTACCAAACATGGATCTGCAGATATAACTTGTACATTCAACTACAGATCACAAAATCTGAGATTAGCACATCCGAAAGGGGTATAGCTCCATAAAATATGGGCCGAGACAACTAATTTTTTTTGTGGGCATCTAGACTACAACTGGATAAAAAAGTTTCCTCATAATTTGATAGCTGTACCAAACACAGTTAATTATATATAGCTGGTTACATTCAAGCATATACATAACAAAATCAGAGATAACTGCATCCGAAAAGGGGCATAACTCTGTAGAATAGGAGCCCAGGCAAGTAATTTATTGTTGGCTTTTAGAATACAACAATATAAATAAGTTTCCAAAATATAGTAGCTGTATCTAACACAGTTCTGCAGATATAGTTGGTTACATTCAAGCATATATGACAGAAATAGAAATTAATATATCTGTAAAGGGACATAACTCTGTAAAATATGGGCCAAGGGTAGCCACTTCCGATAGGCGTCGGACTTAGCACCAGATAAATAAGTGTACAAAATTTAGTGGTTGTGTCTCAGGCGGTTTTGCCTAAAATGCGGTATTACGGACGGACTACTATACACCGTGGCCAAAATGGCCGACGGGTAAAAAATTACTGCTAAGTGCTGGCAATTTGGTGACACACTCTCGGGCTGCGGGTTTGAGTCTCACATGGGACTGGCCCATCCAGCACTAATACATGTATTTATGCTTTACCAAATAAGTACAAACATAACTGGAAAATAAATTTTGCCCACTTGTCATTTTGCCCACTAATTTCATTAGTATATGAATTATTCAATTACATGCCGAGTAGCTAGCAGGTCCTCCGCCAAGTAGCCTGTTTGAGAGCATGCAGCATATACGCTTCCAATATCTCCTTAAATATAACTTGGAAAGTGGATATGTGTATGTGGAAAGAGACGTTTATCTGGAATTGTTGAGATAATTTGAGGAGGTTTGGGAAGCAGTAATGGGTAGTGTAACACTGGAATGTAAGTCTGTAGTTGTATATGGATTTGTGGATGGTGAGGTTTATAAATCGATGGGTGGAATAGATCAAGATATC
>JAVTVY010050435.1:0-28241 GCA_036873755.1 Hanleya hanleyi
CCTTAATTGATGACTTGAGAGATGGCGGCTGGCAAACTGACCTATTACTACTGAGTAGATAACAATTAAATCCAATTATTTTTAAGATGACACTCTCAGTAAGACACAATTACTAGTGCTGGATGGGTCAGTCCCGTGCGAAACACGAACCCGCGTCCTCAGAGTTTGGCTCCAAATCGCCAGCAGTAAATGCAAACGGCCTAGACCACTCGGCCGCCTCAGCCTCCACCTAAAATGATCACAGATATGACAATAATTCTCAACAAAAAGAACCCTGGACGGTGACGCAGAGGGTAATTAAGGAGTAGTAATAGAAGATACTTATCTTTTGAGTGTCTTCATCCATGTAGCTGTGATCGTGGTTATGGTACAAACAATATTACCAATACGAAGGAACTCTGGCAGTTTTGCCTCTATGAGTATACGATTGGTAAGCGATGTATGATCAGGGGTGAGGCGATAGCACAGCTACCCGCAGCATACACGGTGACCAACTTACACCACCCTCAGTCCACAAACCGACTTGAGTCAACTCTCTGTCCTTTAGTCCTTGAAGCTTGAATCGGTCTTGTGAGTTGACAGCGGTTGCCCTGAGTCTACTCTCCATTTAACGTCAACTGTCTGTACTTTAGTCCCTGTCTTTGTACGTTGGACTCTTGAGTTGACCGAAGGTGACTCAGCTGAGATGACCTGGAAGAAGGTTATAGCTTTAACCTGAAATGACACAAACAAATCTGCAGAAAAGGCAAAGATTAAAACTCATCATTGTGTCAGGCCTTTATAGAGGACTCGAGAGTCGGCGGCTGGCAAGCTGACCTATTACTTCTCTTAGGTGATCATTTAGTATGTGGACATAAAATTACTGAATAGCAGCGATGAAGCCGTAAGCTGGTTGACTATAGGCTTACAGCACACTAAAACTTACCCAAAGAGAACCCAGGTCGAAGACGCTGAAGATACTCGTGGATTAAATCAAAAAACTTGATTGTAAATGTGGTACACCATACTCAATAGAATAGTAACCATGTCTAAACCATACTCACCGATGAGACGGGTCTTGTAAGTTGGCTGACTGACCTATTGAGGTGATCATGTAGTATGGTGGACATATATGACTGAAGATGATGCAGCAAGCTGGCTGACTTGCTGCGCTGCTGAGAAAAATGTCCCCCCCCCTCTTTTTTGCAAGTTAATTGACCACGTGCTGGGCAGCCACCAGCGGTCCAAACGTGATCATTCTATCTGATTACACTGACAAATCCCTCAGATAGAAATTGATGAACGTAGGATTTGCCCTCCATGCACAGGACTGGACAATGTCATGGAAGGACAAGTTCATTCATAAAGGCCATGACGTAGCGATGGCACGAATTTCATGAGAAGAAGCAGTAGATAATAGTGGGGGAGTGTTAATGGCAAAAAGATAAGACCACTTTATGGTCTTCCTCAACCACGAAGCAATGGTATTCTTAGTAACGTCACGCACTGCAGACGGTCGAAGAGACAGAAATACGCTGAGCACACGGACTTAAGCGAACAGACTCATTTTGGCGATGAACTCAGGAATGGGTCGAAAGGAAATGCGAGACCAAACCGCCGTCCAGGTAATAGATGATCTCTCAAGAGCATGAAGTTCAGACACTCTAGACGCCAAAGCAAAATCCACCAGCAACGCAGTCTTGTAGGAAAAACAGCCTCAAGAGAGGCGGACTGTAAAGGTTCAAAGGGCGGACGGACCAGAGCACACAGAACCACACTAATATCCCATTTCGGGAACAGCTGGCGAGAACGGCGAAACTGTAAAGCGAGAGCCCGAATGAGCGCAGAGATATTGTCGTTTAGACTAATGACGATGCCGGAAAACCCTAGTCCAAGCAGACCGGAACCCTTAAAAGGACGCTGATTTGAACTTCATATCACGATAAAGGTGAAGGAAGAAGTCAGTTACAGGGGAAAAAGGAGGATGGGCATCACATTCTCGGCACCAGGACGAATAAATCCACTGCAGTGACCGAACCCGAAAAACGAACGTAATGGGTAAGGCCCTGTATAGAAAAGAAAAGCTCTATCAGTTGATGATAGAACTATAACGCCAAAGTCTAAAAGACTGGTCCAACGGTCTATACGAGGACAAAATACTAGATGGAGAGAGAGTAAAAAAAACTGTCCCCCAAAGTAACGACGAAACTAAGTAAACCTCGATGTGAAAGCCCCGAGATGAAATGATACAAGGGGAAGGTAAACTCTGAACGGAAAGAGTTGCACTCCCACCGACGACCGACGATGGTGAATCGTAGGAAACGCCGAAAACGAGGATGAATGGATATAAAATATGCATCCCGCAAAACGATGGAGGTACAGAAGAAATGACGTGAAGAACGGCGTTATGGCGTACCGGAACGTCTAACAGATGTACGAGAACGAACGCACAAGTGTATGAGAAAAAACGTGACGGCGTAATGGAACGTCGTCAAGGTGTAATAGAATGACGCAATGTGAAAAACGGGAGAAACGTTGAGAACGGCGTAGTGATTTCCCCATTTGCTTCAACATAATCTACATACATGCTCACAATGGAGCAGGATACAACCTTATAAAAGTACGAGAAAAACGACGTAACGGCGAGAAACGACGTACAGGTGTACGAGGACAACGAGACGACGTAATGGAACGTCGTGGAGGTGTAATGAAATTAGAAACGCAGAGGAGATGAACACATTAAATGTTCCTAGCGTAAATCACAAACGTAACTCCACTGGTAGTAACATCACCGACATCCAGACCAAAGAGATTTCGACGCAAACTAGAAAGATCTTCAAAGAATTTAAAATTCCCGAAGAGAGGAAATACATTTGAAGTCTCTCGCCGGCAGTATAAAGTAAGGTAATTAAAAATTCAGAATCTGAAATGACCTAACACGAACAAGCTGTCGAGAAGAAAAAACAGTAAAGAACATTCCTAAAGAGCAGTCTGTTGTTCTTGTAGACTGTACCGGTAATCACACTCGGTAGAAAAAACAATAGAACACTTCACGAATTTGCGTGTCATTCTTGCGCAGGGCTCAAAATACAAGAAGACCGCTCGGTGAAATAGTCTAATGCTGTTCCAGGCAGAAGATCGAGAAGACTTCAGGCTTGATACTTGCCCGGCCAACAGACCAGGAGAAGATCAATAAAACCTCCACGTGTCGTTGAACGAGAGTATTTCTAAAGACTTCCCGGAGAAATACACTCGCACTCAAGCTAATAATTATAAATTTCTCAGAGAGATTAAAATAAAATTAATGCTCAACCCAATCTGAACTGTAAGTGTAAATCTGTATACAGATGGGCCAATTTGATGTGAAAAATCAATATATCACAATGTTTAGTAACAGAAATTTGTGTTTCAAAGAATAGCACAGTTTCACAATAAACAAACACCAGTCATTCGTTTTTGAGGAGTGTGATTACATCACACTCTTAATCACACTCTTAATCACACTCCTAAAATTGATCCAGGTGAGTTGAAACAGCACTCCTTACAACCACTTCTCTACAAACTGAATGCCTTCGGGAGTGTGATATACACTCCAAGAACCACACTAGGGGAGCGATTTACAGCACTCCTGCTATTATCAAAAACGAAAGACTGAAACACGTGATCTCTTTTGTTGTGCAACACACCCTTAATTACATAAAGAGAGTAGTAAAGAAGCTCATTAAAATGCAACAAAGAGTCGTAGTGTATAGCTTGGGTTGCGTCGACAAACACAAACGCAACAACAACATAAGCATGAAAGGCAGAGAAAAACCGCTGTAAGTTCTCTCTTGACCACAGGATATCAAATAAACATAATAATACTTGATATAACAAGAGATTACATTGGTAGTAACAATGAACTGAATGCATGAAAGTGAAACTACCAAAACTGCAAAGTCCGAACAGAAGACAACAGCAACATGGAAATTGACGGACTGCTTATAAAGAATCGGATCTCCCCGGCGGGGAAAAACGAATTTCTCGCGCAAGGCGGGGATACTTTTCACAATACTACTGAAGATTTACACAAAATTCAATGCATAAAATTCGTGAATCAACGAAGCAAAATCATGTTCGTTTATCGTACAGATCACGACAGAAAATCCCAGCCACAGTAGGCTCACATACTGACCGATAACAAAACGGGGTCGCCCACATTCTAACACAGCGGGCCGAAACTCATTGTCCGTATGGAGACCGCGATATTGAAAAACACACTGTCAAGCAACACGCATGACTGTGTTCTTAGTTGAGCGCGGGATCTCATAGAAAGCAGTCAACAATTATATCCAATTATTTTTAGGATGACACTTTCTCAGTAAAGCACAAATACTAGTGCTGGATGGGTCGGTCACGACCGACTTTTAGAAACATCGTCAGACGTTCATTTCAAGAAATAGAAAGAACAAGCTAAAAATTTTGAAATCACCGACAAGAGCAAATTATTTTAGCGACCTACGTCCGAAGGCACTAAACACGTGGCTGACGATAACAAACGTGTGAGGGTCTAAGCGGGTTCCAAAAATTGCCCACACGAGCGACAAAAATTTAGAAACGACCGGGATAGAAATGTCAGACAAAAATTATCCCAGCAATATTATTTATTTAACCGCAATAGACAAGTTTAGGAGAAAAGGTTTATAGACCTTCTCCTAGATTTATGACAAGGAGTAGGTGAGCTGACACGCGATGAAGTCGAACTCTTTTGTCCGATGAAGACAATAGATCGCTGAGCCTGGATCCAGAGGCCTTTGTTGGCTTGGACAATGAAACCGGTTTGACAGGGACTCCAGACAACGCAATACCGGAGAAGGTCAGACTGTCTAGAAGTTGAATATTATCTTCTTGTAGAACGGTCAACTCGGTGGAATATCTATAGACGCCGATGAAACTGGACTTTGAAATCTATGTGACAAAACCAAAACAACACCGCGGAGATCCTCGTTGGCTTTCATGTCATTTACAAGCGCAATTTCCAAAAGCCGTCTATCGACCTCCGATAGTGTAGAATCCTCAGATGCGCGCAACAATTAAGCACGTCGAGCCTGGGCAAATTTCTTCCAGGTCGACGAATCCCATTAGAAACATTCTGCACACGTGGCTTGCCGATAGCACAAAAATTTACAAGCAAAACAAACCGTGTGGTCGTCCAAACGGGGCAAAACTTGCCCACACGCACGACAAGAATTAGAAACGGGAACAGAAATCTCAGACATAATAAATGCAAGAAGAATTTCCCGAAAAAGAAACACAAGTCAATCTTGAAAAAGGATATAACCGGCGGTTACAACAACAACACAGCTGTATTGCTTTAACACTTCCTAGATGTGCACTGGTAGAGTACAAACAGAGAAAGAGGATATGAATTGATTGAAATTGTAGTTTAAGGGCCGCTTCCCATTCGGATTTCGCGGCCCATCAACCCAATGTTTTATTTGACTTTCGCGGTACATTACTTTGTTTATTGAATATCTTTTCCAGCGCTAAGTAAATAAATAAATAAATAAATAAATAAATAGGTAAATAATAAATAACAATGAGAGATTAGTAGGAGATATAAATAGAGGTAAATAAGAATCGCTATATGTACAAGTTCGTAAGTCTCTTTCTGGGTTTTTTTGGTAAGTTTTTCTGGTAATTGTGAGTTCACTGTAATCGCGTGTATGATTCCTTTGTCTTGGTACCCCTTTGTACACACAAAGCCGTCCAGAAAAAACTGGGAGAACCATGGGCGACTTCAGGATTTATCTGATCGACTTTTCTAGCGGCGCTCATGGGAACGGGTGGGTTCTTCCAGAAATCTGTGCCTGTAACAATTGCTTGGAGTGTGTATTGGGGCACAGGACGGCAGGTCTACGTCCTATGTTGCGTGAAAGTCAAAGGAACATATTCTGTGTTAAGGTGTCTGTTCGGTGTCATCTATGGGGTAGCGTGTCGGTGTGGTCTAGGATGTGGTGTTCTGTTTCTGGACGTTTCTTGTTGTGCGGC
Organism: Hanleya hanleyi; assembly: GCA_036873755.1. NCBI lineage: Eukaryota > Metazoa > Mollusca > Polyplacophora > Lepidopleurida > Hanleyidae > Hanleya > Hanleya hanleyi. Next base: position 6,010 of record JAVTVY010050435.1, read on the forward strand.
GATGTTGGCATTCTTGTGATTGTCATCCGTCTTCTGTTTTTACTCTTGTCCACCATGGTGCTGTTTTATAATATTTGTCGTCATCGGTGTTCTGTTTTAATGCTGGTCTTCCTCGTCTGTGTTCTTCAGTGTTCTGTGCCTGTATTACAAAGAATAGAAGAGTTTGTAGTTTTTTGTTTTCTGGTGTTATATTTTGCCACCGATTGGCACTATCGTGATCTAAGTCACACAATAACAATAACTAATTAGGTACTAAATATTATAAATAACAATATTATTATAATTAAGGCCAAATGTGAATGCTTGATATAACCTCCAGTCTTCTGCCCCTGCTGGAAAACCAGACGGTTAACATTCGTTAACGAGGGTTGGAGGTAAGGGAACACAATTGAAGAAATTAGTATTCATTTTTGTGAGTGACATTATTCGTGTGCGTGGTTGTTTCTTGGATGTGTGCTACTGATTTATGTCCTTGATTGTTGAATTGGTAGCGGCCTTTAGGTTTTAGAGACGAATGTGGTTACCGGCCCACACGGAACATGGTATCTCCGGTGCCCACATTGCCTATATTTTATTCCAAAAGAGAAATTTTGGCCAATATTGTCGCAGGGATGTTGATTGGTCTTGGCCTCCGATTTTTGAGACTAATGTGGCAACCGGCCCACACGGAACATGGTATCTCCGGTGCCCACATTGCCTATATTTTATTCCAAAAGATAAATTTTGGCCAATGCTGACATAGTTAGTGATGCGCATGCACGGGGGTAGTGTTAGATACTGGAATAATAGCCAGCAGTTTTGATAAAATTTATTAAGGACTTGAATACCTGTTTTCTAATGGGGGCTTAGGGTTTAATATCGCTGGTAATGTTAAGGGAGTGTTGAGTTTTTTTAATTCGTTTCTAAGTGCCTCGCGTTGTGGGTAGTGTTTTGGGCATTCAAGTAGGACATGTTCTATTGTTTCTTCTACATTGTTGCATGCGGTACAGAGTGGTGAGGTGTTTTTCAGAAGCATGGACAGATGTGATTTAAGTCCGGTTTTGCCTAGTCTTAATCTTGTGATGATGCGGTCGTCACGTTTGCTGTCTAGCTGGAATCCACAACTCTGTCTTTTCCCCTTATCTAGATATGAATTGGCGTGAGCAGAGCTTATATAGTAGCCTTGCTGGGATGAATGGGAGAGCTACCCTGGGGGCAGACAACTCCCCAAGGGGAGACAACTTTTGGTTTTAACTTCCGTTTTAACAGCTTGTATTGTATTTCCTAATAGAGATTAGGCATTTAAGCAAAGCAGGTTTACGATTTGGGTAATAAATATTAGTATTAGTATTAGTATTATTATTATTATTATCCAGATTTCTGAGGCGGTCTGTTGTGGTCGTATCAGGCCTGTAAATCCATCCGCAGCTCATTTTATAGGAAATTTACAACTCCTCAAACACGCGAGTAGAGATTATAATGAGCTCCAGTTGGTGGCAAAGTTGACATTTTAAAGGACGAAGAAATACAGATTACGGAACATTGACGAGCACAGACATAGAAGCTAGATGGGTGAATATTCTTGTACACGCACTTCCAGAATAAACACAAGATACCCTCATGAACCAAAAACTGAAGGACTTTCGCTAAATAAAATAATCCAGAAAGAACTGGTTTGCCGTCGAGACTCTTAGAGAAGTTCCAAGACTTGAAGAGAATTCCCACAGATGTAGACCAGTAACAGTTACATTTCAAAGGACTGAAATAAAAGTAAAGCAGCGGTACGTAGAAACGAAGTTGTGAAAACGTATATATACAGCCAGATCTCAGACCTAAACAGACAGGTCGTGTCGATAAGCTCTCCTGGAAAGAACTCAAGGCAGCATGGCTTTGTGGCAAGAGAGTTTACCTAGTGAAAGAGGGCTGGTCATTCGGTTTCGTTGCTCCGCCTCGATAGTAACTTCTATGATATAGCTCACACTTGTATATACGTTTCGCTGTGCCACGCCTACAGTGCAATACGCATTAGTTTATTATAGAAACTGCTATGTGGTTCGCTGGAATGCATAAGTTGCACAACCACCAAACTGTTGACTACCAGCTACTGTAGCTAGTTTCATCAACACAATTTTTGGGTGAACTCAGTAACGAGTTCCAAAAGTTGCTCCCCTGAAAAATTCCAGTGAGTTCCAATGATGCGTGTTTCTGTTAACCCTATCAAGCCTGTGGGGTCCATTAGGGTTAAACTGTGTGCATTTCTAAGGAGTATTGCGACACTAAAGAGTTATTTTGGAAAGAGAATATAGTCAAGTTACAACACATATAAGGGAACGTGTCCGTTCGTCCAGGCAATAAAATAAACCCTTTCTACTTTCTCGGCCCTATTTTTATCTGTGAAGAGTAGCTGCGTCCATAATCCGTCTTCAAAAACAATCACCGAAAACTTAAAAAATCAGGCCTAAAACTCTTGCAGCAGATCACGTGACCCATGGCAATGGAAAGTTCAATCTACTTTTAAAAAAGAGAATTTTGTTGTCCACAAATATAGAAGACAGTTTTGCATCACACGAACAGAAATCTGTCGATTCAAGACAATAACGTGTACCGCACCTTGCCACTTTATGTTAATTTGTCGATAATGCTAGCTCGAAACAAGATGTAAATTCTAATTTGACCGAATAAATATCAATTTCTGGGATATGTCCTAGTCATTTCTTCGTTTGAACAGGGATTCAACGTTAAAAAATGACTAAATATTGGCAACCCACTGTCATTTTGGTGAATAGTTGATGCAACCAGTGACACCAGTGGTCTGATTGTAAATTTTTCTTAATATTTCAATTATATTACAACCATTTCGTGAAGGATCTTAGCGAGTCCTTATCTGTGGCAAATATAGACCTACACCACATGGATCTGGTGATGGATCAGAACTCCATTTAAGCGACCTTAAGCACACATACACACTGAATAACTATATAAGACACTTCCCTTTAGATCAGACACTCCTGCAGCTGCATCCCAACATTTGAGAGGACTTGATGCCCATTGAGCTGTTTCTCTTGACATCCATGCTGTGTAGGTTCCACTAAAATGGAAAGAACAATTTAAACTCAGAAGATCCACTGAATTTGAAGTGAGAACACCCATTGGAATCTCCCACTTTATGATGAAATATGGTATAAATTCAGCTTGACCGTTTCCGAATATTTTATAGGACAACAATGTGGTCCACTATTATCTTTAGATTTTCAAATGAACTACTTCATTAAAATCTTAATTAAAGATCGAAAAGAACATTATGGGTGATGTACTGCTTTACAATGCACCTTGGTGAAAAGGGATATTTACCGCCTATAAATGCTTGGAGACAAGATTGAACAATGGGATTTAGGGAAATGTACATATAAACACAGGGGCTCGTTACCGATGTTAATTGGTTAATTAGGATTATGGAGTGGGGCTCGAGATAGTAGAACTTCACAATTAAACCCAAGTAACCAACAACGGCAATGATAATTAAGGGGGGATAATACCAGAAAAATAATTTCCATAATTTAGACAGAGTCCCTCCATAAATTTGTAATAATTCCTCAAATAAATGAAGTATCCCACTGAAATTTTCACAGATGATAGACTTGGCTGTAAGTATTGCAAAAAGGGTAGCAAGAATGATATAGGTTCCACAGAAGGGTGTAAAATAATGGTGTGAACTTACCGAATTGGACTGTCACTGGTTCTAGCAGAAGGATAATCCAAGAGTTGCTTAAAATTGGAATAAAACACAAATTGGAAGGTTCCCATAAGTCCTCAACAGATGGGTACTGGAGTGAGGAAAGAGAAATACCTACAAAATTGAAAAACAAAACAGGACATAAGAGGAAGCGAAACATTGGAGGTCACCATTTTGTTGGGGCTTTTTCAAACATCGCCATGGATATTAATGAATCCAAATTAACCCCTTTCAGTGAAACAGAATGATGAATTTGAAGGACTCCCCTCCCAAACTACACGTGAAGAATATTCACATAGGTCGAGGGGTTAAAATTGGCCAGGTTTGCCCACAATACTGCTTGCATACCCTACATGGAGTATCTATTACCATAACAATACAGCAACGTGCTCCAGTGACTGCAGTTGTAAACATAAGTTCAAGACGCAGAACTCATTTTTAGCGCTCGACACGAACATAACATAAGACAGAAATGTTTCATACACCTTAGAAATACATCACTCACCTTGTACGACATAATATCTTCATAAACTTCAAGAAAGAGACCAATTCTACCAATATCTGTGCGTTGTTGTTGTTCTGCACGTCTCTGCGGAAAGCGACACCTAGTGGCGAGGTGGACTGCAAATTGCTAACTCCGCAATGATCGGCACTTCCGGGAAATAGACCCTAAATGAAATAGTCATTACAGTTTTTAAACACCACACATGAAGGAATATATCTTTTACTATATCAATTTAATAAGGAACACAATATCCATTTCGAACAATATGGAAATATATTCTGAAAAATGTTGGCGCATGAAACTTCACACAGATTTGTCCACATCACTGCCCCATCTCAGCTCAGGAGGCGGGAACTTATTTTGAACATGTGGAATTTTGCGTGATGAACAGGTAAATATTTCAGTTTATTCCTTGCACCTGTGGTTTTGACAAGTATGTCACACGTAATTTTAAGACGTAAACTTCATTAATCAATAGTTGTCATTCGTTTGTCTTTTCTGTAGATTAAGTAATTCTTGCCCAATAAACAACAATGAAGTACCCATAATTCCCGGTGAAAATCTTGTTGGACAGGATGTCATGGAAGCATAGATTTTGAAAAAGCCTCCACTTTCAGTCTCTAGATTATAGTTTCCAATGTATCGTAGGTATTTCACACATTCCACTTGTTTTATCACCTCTCTATTGTTATAATGAGTATCGTAAAATGTATGTAGTGCATAATCAAAGCATATTTCGATTGTCATTTCCATTGGTAATTTTTGAAGGTCTGTGTGTTCCACATCGTTCGGGTAGTTCCCCGAATTGTTGCATATTTGACCTTCTCACAGACGTGTCTGGTAGACGTGGAAGTTTGAAGAGAATATTCCAATTATGTTTTCATTTATTCAACATTTTTTAAGGCACTCTGTAAAAAAAAGTTATTTTTCTGGCATTATCCCCCCTTAACTAGAGATGTATTTGCGTCAGGTCAGCTTCAACCAGAGAATACAGAGAAACCGAATAAAAAGAGGACCAAGAAAGAAACCGCCGAAGAAAGCGACATCCAGCCAGGAAAAGAGTAAGAAAGTTAACCAAGACTTGTAAAACTAGAGGAACCCAAATCAGGACATATTGCAAACCGTACCGTGAAATACCCAGAATAACAATAAGCTTCCATTGCAAAAATGCCCTTGGCTATACCTGGTAATGGTTAGATCCAACTCTCCGATATCACTGATTGGTAGGTCCCATCATCATCCGAGGTTACTGGTTATCATGTTCTTCTTAATTGATAGATGCCATCGTTCGAGGGTAACCGGCGGTTGACTAAAACTTGATTTTCATCAGCCCTGGTGTTGGTTAGTTTGATCATCAGTCTGATCTTCAGCATGTCCAGGGGGTTGGACTGGTTCAAATAAAAGAAATACAGTGAACAGGTAAAATAATCCATTTGTTATTTTATAATTATATAATTATTTCAACAGCTAACTCCAAAAAAGTATAGGTTGCCCAAGATGTCGGCGACTAGAAGGTACTCAGTCTAATGTGACCAGAAACCTGAAATTAACAAATTAACCGACATAAATAATTGGGTTTTAAATTTATATCAAAATAAAAAAAAATTCTCTAAAAAATATTTATTCATATATAAAAATTGCTTCATAATTGGGTTGGGGGGAGGGATGCGTTAGAATCCATACCAAATTGTGATTTCTGTATTTTTAGAATATCGAATAGGAAAGAATAGGTAATCACCGACCACTGGTCACTGGGTGCTCCATCATCAGCAGCTGGACCAACGCGGTCACTGATGGAGCTTAAGAGTATGGGTGTTAGTTCTTATTTAATTAATATTTTTCTTCCAAATGGTTTCTTATCTTCAAAACACTATATTCATGATTCAACAGTTTCAAATCAAGTTGTAAATCAGTGTAAACAAAATGGTTGGTCCATAATTCATCTCCAGCATGTCCGGACGCTGGCAAGTTGTCAGCTTCATATCATTGTCCTCGGTTATCGGTTGGCTGGTTCAAACAAATCATCTTCAGTAAATCCTTGTAGTTCGAATGGTACTGATCAGTTGACAGACTTCTGCTCCTGGTTGATATCAGCCAACACCATTCTCCTCTTCGGTACCGGCCGCCAAAGGTTGCCGGTCACAAGGAGGTGCATAATTATTTCCATGAAACCGTTGAAAGAGATCTTAAGAATCCAAAGCCCACGGAAATAATTTCACATCGTCGTTGAAAAAAGAATATTTTGAAGAGAAGGCATGGCAAAAATGATTGAGCATTGTGATTTGTACCTTTCTTTTCAAAATAATACTTTTCTTTGCCAAACAGATGTGGCCACATTTTTGCACTGGATTCAAGTGACTGAGATATACCATTATTCAACATGGAAATTGTTTTGAGGGCCTTTTTAAAACGTTTATGTCATGCATATTTGGGTTTGATGCTAACGGAAATTATTTTGTGGTGGCGAACGTCGGATTTGACGCCTGCAAGATATGAAGCAGGATCAGAATCCAAGCATTACGGAGTAATGATCGGCAAGATAGGACATTAAATTGGTGGAGTGCGAATGTTCAAAAATGTTTAGTCGCCTGTACCACTGGTTCATTTGATTATGTTTATAGTAATCTCGTGGTGCCAAAACTGCCACAATTAAAATTTTGTATCAATCACCAATATCACAAGGGACTGAATTGTCAACCAAGTAACGTGGTCGTGCACAAACCACATTATTGATCACATTATGGAAAGGTGGTGTTTGTTTTTGTTATTACCAGATTAAGTCATTGTCGAGTTTTGAGCACAACTTCTGATACTTGATAAAAATCTAGCTAGAACCTAACCTGAATAATTCATCCCAACTGTGAACCTAAATACCTAAAAAAAAATCCTAACACTATACCTAATCCTCCTGACTGCCGTCAAATTCAAAACCTGAGAGACTAGACCCTATGCTAACAAAAACCCTACGCCCTACAGCTACCATCCCCCTATCTACTAAGTGCTAACGAGAGCGCTGAAACTCGACAACGACCCCTCCGGTGTATCATGACCGAAATCATTAGACAAAATGGATTATCTTCTATAAAAGGACATTGTGGCAATAATAGAACCTACGTTATCACAACAGAAAGGGATAACCGACCACCTGATGAAGCGGAAAGCTTTCGATATTGCGTAGAAATTTCCTTTAAAAACAATAACCCAATTTATACGAATGTTTTTTGCAAAAGACTAAACTTTGAAAAGACTTGCCGAAAGTTAAGATAAAAAGAGTATATGTTGCCCACAAATATGGAAGACATTTTTTGCATCACACGATTAGGACAGAAATTTGTCTATTTAAGACTTCAATCACGTGTACCGCACCGAGTTTTGAACCTATTAACTTGTCACTTTGTTAATTTATGAATAATGCTAGCTAGAGAGAAGACGTCAATCTCAATCTGACCAAATAAAAACGTTAAAAGAGGCCAGTGACTGCAGTGGTGTGTGATTGTCAATATTCTTTTTTGTTAATAGTACAATTATATTACAAACGTCAGGCGAAGTATCATAGCGATTCCTTTCATATGATGAATTTAGGCCTACACCACACTTGAATCTGGCGATGAGCCAGAACCCTATTCAAGCGACCTTTATCCAACAGTGCACGAAAACACGAAACAATTATGAAAGACACTTCCCTTTTCTTCAAGATACTCCGTCTGAATCCCAACAGGTGAGACGTCTTGGTGCCCATTGCGCTATTTCTAGTTCCTCTTCTTCATATCCATGTTGTGTAGGTTCCACTAAAATGGAAAAAAAAACAAAAATAATTTAAATCTAGAAGATCCATTGAATCCGAAGTAATTTGACAACGTTTTCGGGTACACGCGGACTGCTCGAATACCCCGATTGCCGATCAAATGCGATATCTCAACCAGTTCCAGGCAGGCGGCAACACGAAATACGACTTTCGTCTATATGATCAAAATAAACGGAGATGGTCTCTTTTCTCACTACTAACACAATCAAATAGTTGAGCGAACACATGCAGACGCAACTTCACGTGCCAGATCACGTGATTCACAGACGCCGAGGTTAACATGCAGTCGTGAGGAAAGTCGAGTTGTGCTATTTGCAACATCGACGAAACTTCACAGATCACAAGTTAGAATGTAATTCATTTTTATTTGGTGTACCAGAATGTTTTCTCCCGTGCAAATTTTATATAACGGAACATGGACCACAAGAAACACAGCCGGTCTCAAATTGGGGGTTTTGACCGAAGTATGGACGAGTCTGGGCGAGTAGTATTTCATCTTTTCGCAAAGTACCCATGGCCAAATCTTCAATATTTGTTTTCTCTTTCGACTAATGCAAATGGAATTGTTCAAATCTATTTCTGGAAATAGCACAAGATCAAAATACCATGATACCTGCTGTGTAATGCTTTAGAATACGCTAGTTCTTCTAGTTCTGAATTCGGCCGCTTCAGCACTGGTGTGCTATCCTGGTGCTTAAGGGACCGTATGTAATTCTCTACGTTTTGACAGTATTTGAGAAGTATGAGCGAATTTGTACCAAAAAAAAAAAAATTATCCCCATTTAAAAAAAAAGAGAGATCCTGAAGGATCTTGGCGCTCACCATTGTCCGATAATTGTAAGCTAATGGCAAGAGGATCTTTTTGTCCATTGTTACTAAGACGATTGAGTTGTAATTTTGTTTACAGAATTTCGAATCTGAGCGAAAAAGATCGAAAAAGGGACACTGAAAAACACTAAGATATAATCTTTCTAAGTTTCAGGAGTTTCAAGATTTCTAGAAACTGTACTTATGTCGGTTGTTATAGTACAAGAGAAATGAGCAAAGTTAGTCTGAAAGTGAATATACATGTACGGAGGATCCTTCATCTTCGTTTTGTAGTATTTTTATTTTATTTTTTTTTTTGCACGTTGTCATCATTGGGTACTGGAAGCGAAGAAAAATCTCTTGACACTTTGGCACCAGTTATGAAACATACTTAAGATTTTATAATTAGGAACGAATGCTAATTCTGTTCTGTTTACTGGACTAGTTTCAGATATCTCTTTCAAGATACCATGCTCGAAAACATTAAGATGGTACAATACTTAATACTGAAGGGATCCGGTCCGCGCAGTAATGTTGAAACTTCGAATTTGAAAGTGTCTGAATCCCGATTATTTCCCTTGAATCGAAACATGCAGAGTTTACAGTTGTCGAGTTGTGACATTGTGTCACAAAAGTGACGTCCCTTCATGTAGCTGACCCGCCGACAGACGAAAGGGTGGGGCAGTTCACTTGCAACTGCACGGACTAAAGAAAACTGATTTAAACTTTGAAGAAATACATTTTAATTCCGAATTACTTGAACTCCTTGATATGGAAGGTGAAGGTATGGATATTCTCTATAGTCAATATATAGAATATGCTCCACCGCTTGATCCGCCGACTCTTGTGATGCAACGTCACAACTCTGGAATACCGTATTAATTGGATTTTTTTCGAATCGAACCAAAAAAGGTATCTTGCACAACTAGGCCGCATGTGGGACCTGTGTACCAAATTTCAGAAAGATCCATGAAATATTTCCTGAGAATTCACGATAACAATCTTTCAAGGGGAAATTCAAGACGGTCACCTGGCAGCCATACTGGATTTTTGAATCGGACCAGAAAAGGCATCTTGCACAACTGGACCCCAAGGAGGAACCTGAGTACCATTTTGAGAAAGATCCATGCAGTAGTTTCTGAGAAATCACGATAACAAGGTTCCATGGGGAAATTCAAGGTGGGCGCCTTGTGGCCATATTGGATTTTCGATTCAGACCGAAAAAGTTATCCTGCACAACTAGACCCCAAGAAGAACCTGTGTATCAAAATTGAGAAAGATCAATCCAGTAATTCCTGAGAAATCGTGATAAAGTTTCATGGGGGGAATACAAGATGGCCGCCTGGTAGCCATATTGGATTTTCGAATCGGACCAGGGAAGGTATTTTGCACAACTAGACCCCAAGGCGAACCCGTGTACCAAATTTGAGAAAGATCCATGCAGCACTGAGAAATGACGATAACCAAGTTTCATGAGGAAATCCAAGATGGCTGCCTGGTGGCCATATTGGATTTTCGAATCGGACCAGGAAAGGTTTCTTGCACAACTAGACCCCAAGGGGAACCTGTGTACCAAATTTGAGAAAGATCCATGCAGTAGTTCCTGAGAAAACGCGATAACAAGGTTTCATGGGGAAATCCAAGATGGCTGCCTGGTGGCCATATTGGATTTTCGAATCGGACCAGAAAAGGTTTCTTGCACAACTAGACCCCAAGGGGAATCTGTGTACCAAATTTGAAAAATATCCATGCAGTAGTTCCATAATTATTTTGAAATTATTTTATTTCATTTTTTGCAACCATTGTCTCATGTGTGTCGGGTTTGAGGGCACCAATCATCAGTTTTCAAGCAGTCGCACAAGATATTTAAAATTGATGTTGAAATTAAATCAAATCTTTAGGCCTATACAGGCAACAAGGATTGGAAGCAGTCTTCTCGAGGAGAATGGGGGGGGGGTGATCATGCAAAATGTAGGTTTGCTTTGGCTTCCAGACCTGGAAAGTTGGGGGGTGGGATCACATTTATAGAATTGCTGGCACTGATGGCTACGATGTTCATCGTATGATATGATTTTTTAGGACACTATACTTTTTATCCACCCAGCATCAATATAATTACCAGTTCAACATAGTCATTACAGGCCCGAGTTATTATTCGGAGTGGAGTGATATTATTGATGGAGTGCCGATAATAAAAGTATAATTTCCCAACAAAATCATGTTACCGGTATTACGTGTATTATTATTACCAGTTTCAAAATAGTTCATCAGGTTAGCTCGATTGTGAATGTGGGCTCTCCGAGGCTCTCCGACTCGTCTATGGTCAATGTATGCCCTTCTTGTCGTTGGCCAAGTATAATCATGGGGAGAGCACATAACAGACACAGTTGCCTGGCCTGTGGGATTTGATGGTCTATGTATAAAAAATCAATAAATTATGAAAATTAAAATATATTTTTTTTGAATCAATTTCCTTTTTAAAGTATTTTGCGTAATTGTTTTTTTCAGCTTTCATAAACTGACCGCTATGACAAAAAAAAGCAAAGATGAAAGAGAAAACCACTAGTTGATTAAGATACTAGTATAATTTTTGATTTTCATAATTCATTGAAAAATTTCATTCGTATGTATACATACCATCCATTATCACATTTCAGAGTAAATTGTGGAGTTTTGATTGGTTAATTACCCTAGTGCATCAGATCGTATTGGAGGTCTCTGTTGGCCACCGTTGGTATACCAATTCAGATTTCTCGTATACCAATGCTGTCAAGGTCGCGCGTGCTCATATACCAACGCTGTCAAGGACGCGCGTGCAACACTTGCAGACAAAGCCTGTTTCAGGCGAATTTGTCAGCGCGAGTTTGTATGGGCGAGTTCCGCCACTGGAACAGGTTGTGTGAGTTTTGCGGATGAAGATAAGAAATAAATTATCATCCGAAGCTTTATATGCCACATAAACAGGAACGTCAGAATGTCAGCTAAGTATTTCATCCAGTTTATTGTTCATCGCAGAACAGATCGAAAAGAGATCGAAGCACTTTGCCTGTCCGACTCACGATGTCTACCGTACGTTGTTCAACGTTGTTATATGCCTGTTTTTCTTTCGAGTTGGTGATATATGTTAAACCAACCAGGAAAATAGCTCTTCAATGTGATAAATTCGTTATACCAGTGTTTTGCGTTGGTATACAGGCTGATATTTCGTATCGAAGATAAATATTTTATCTTCTCGACGAAAGATCAGCCTGCATACCAACGCAAGACACTGGAATAACTTATAATATCCCACAGAGCATGACGCCACATATCTGTGTCAAAGGTCAGGTGTCCGACCGATAGTCAGCAGCAACTCGTCATTATAGGCCCACGACCCGAAATCTCGTTTTTCCAGACTGATATAATCTCATGATTTGCGGAAAGTAGGGATCCTACAGAGAATGTCCCGGCAACTGATAATAATGGAATTTATTGGGTGTTGTGGAGTTTGAGAAGAGAGTTCTGTATTTTTTCCACGGCAATGGAGTGGATTATCGAAGAGATAAGAAATTCTGCTACCCATGCTATGTGCACTGAGACTTGCCTTCAAATTTAGAGCTAGACTAGATCTAATTCGAATTCTGTACCAGACTGACGTCCCCTGAAATAAAAGTCTATCTTTCTAGCCTTAGCTATGATTTCCAGCTGCAGTAGACTAGGCTTTTTCATGAATAACATTCCAGTTCACTTTGGAAACATGACATCAATTAAATGTCCAGATAGACAAATTACAGTGGCGCTCACACCAGTAAATGTCCCCTGATGCACCGAAGTGGCTGGAATATTACATGTATTATAGTATTTGAGTCCGTCCATCTAGCCGTTTGTCTATCCGTCTGGCCATGTGTTCCAAGTTTCTTTCCCGGCAATAAATTCTCAGATTCAGCCGATTCTGGTATGCGGGTACGTTTTCTTGCTACAAATAGCTTGGGATAATGCTTGCCCAATCTTAATATCCTATCAATGCTCTCCAATCGTGTGTCACGATGTACATGTAGGATCTTACTGATTTCAATTTGAGGACGTTCATAAACATTTAAACTCCGTTACTTGCGGTCGGGGAAGGGGATAGGGTCCTTGTCTCCGCTTTTACCCAAGGTTTATGCCAAGAGCCAGTCCATATTTTTGTCCCCCGCCGCAACGCGGCCGGGGACTTTAAAATGGTTCTTGTTTCTAGGTGTCCGTGCATGTCCGTGCATGTCTGATCGAATGATTACTTCCTAACGCTTTGTTGGATTCTTCCGAAATTCGGCATATGCATTCCTTGCGACAGGACGCCAGTCGGTATCGCATTTCAGCAACATCTGCCTGAAGGTGGCGCCACTGGGTCAAAATGGTTCTTGCTTCTATATGTCCGTGCATGTCTGTTCGAATGAATACTTCATAACGCTTTGTTGGATTCTTACGAAATTCGGCATATGCATTCCTTGTGCCAAGACGCCAGTCGGTATCGCATTTCAGCAACATCTGCCTGAAGGTGGCGCCACTGAGTCAAAATGGTTCTTGCTTCTATGTGTCCGTGCATGTCCGTGGATGTCCGTGCATGTCTGTTCGAATGATTACTTCCTAACGCTTTGTTGGATTCTTCCGAAATTCGGCATATGCATTCCTTGCGACAGGACGCCAGTCGGTATCGCATTTCAGCAACATCTGCCTGAAGGTGGCGCCACTGGGTCAAAATGGTTCTTGCTTCTATATGTCCGTGCATGTCTGTTCGAATGAATACTTCATAACGCTTTGTTGGATTCTTACGAAATTCGGCATATGCATTCCTTGTGCCAAGACGCCAGTCGGTATCGCATTTCAGCAACATCTGCCTGAAGGTGGCGCCACTGAGTCAAAATGGTTCTTGCTTCTATGTGTCCATGCATATCCGTGCATGTCTGTTCGAATGAATACTTCATAACGCTTTGTGGATTCTTCCGATATTCGGCATATGCATTCCTTGTGCCAAGACGCCAGTCGGTATCGCATTTCAGCAACATCTGCCTGAAGGTGGCGCCACTGGGTCAAACTGGTTCTTGCTTCTATGTGTCCGTGCATGTCCGTGGATGTCCGTGCATGTCTGTTCGAATGATTACTTCCTAACGCTTTGTTGGATTCTTCCGAAATTCGGCATACGCATTCCTTGCGACAAGACGCCATTCGGTATCGCATTTCAGCAACATCTGCCTGAAGGTGGCGCCACTGAGTCAAAATGGTTCTTGCTTCTATGTGTCCGTGCATGTCCGTGCATGTCTGTTCGAATGATTACTTCCTAACGCTTTGATGGATTTTTCCGAAATTCGGCATACGCATTCCCTGCGACAAGACGCCAGTCGGTATCGCATTTCAGCAACATCTGCCTGAAGGTGGCGCCACTTGGTCAAAATGAATCTTGCTTCTTTATGACCGTGGATGTTAATTACAAGCGATAACTTCCAAACGCTTTCTTGGATTCTTCTGAAATTTGGCATACGCATTCCTTATGAGAAGACGCGGTTGCGTACTGGATTTCAGTAACATTTGCCTAAGGTGGCGCCACTGGGTCAAAATGAATCTTGCTTCTTTGTGTCCGTGGATGTCAGTTACAAGCGATAACTTTCAAACGCTTTCTTGGATTCTTCCGATTTTGGCATACGCATTTCTTATGAGAAGACGCGGTTGCGTACTGGATTTCAGTAACATTTGCCTGAAGGTGGCGCGACGGAGTTTCGCTTCTTCATGTCTGTTCCAGTTAAAATAGGTCTTGCTCTCTGTGTCTGTGGATGTCTGTTCAAATCCTTCACAGGCGATAACTTCCACTCCTTGTGACCAGACAATTATTGAGTTGGTATTGCGTTTCAGCAAGATCCACTGGGTCTTGTTCCAATCTTCTCTTGCATGTCCGTTTCCATTCAAATTCTTCACAAGCAATAATTCCCAAATGCTTTGTCTAATAATTAGGCATCCCTAAATGCGTTCTTTTTTCCGCTTCTCGCCGTTAGTTTTGAATTTCATGTCGCTTTAAATGAAAGACACCATTTTCTTAAATTTGCTGTCCAGTCCTTCCATTCCACATCATATGATTTACACTAAAGCTTTCGCAGGAACCATATTATTTTTGCAGAAGTATAATATGAAATAACTGGCGGGGGAATCCCCGCAGTACCGAACCCGTGTTAGTTTTGA
The DNA here is from genome assembly GCA_036873755.1 of Hanleya hanleyi. Lineage (NCBI taxonomy): Eukaryota > Metazoa > Mollusca > Polyplacophora > Lepidopleurida > Hanleyidae > Hanleya > Hanleya hanleyi. The sequence continues at coordinate 21,028 of JAVTVY010050435.1, forward strand.
ATATTGTGTCGCCTTAAATGAAGTCCATTTCCTTCAACTTTGCTATGAAATCATTCTATTCCACATCATATGATTTACCCTAAAGCTTTTGCATGAACCCTATTATATTTCAGAAGTATAATACGAAATAACTGGCGGGGAAATCCCTGCAGTACTGTACTCCTGGTTTTTGAATTTCGTGTCATCTTAAATGAAGGACAACATTTTCTTCAATTTTGCTATCAAATAATTGTATCTCACATCATATGATTTACCCTAAAGCTTCTGCAGGAACCATTTGTGTCCACAGTGTAACTTACTATATTAATTACAACCGAGTTCCTAAAGTTTGGGTGCACACTGTGAATATGATCAATTTCCTGAATTGAATTGTGGTTTTTCGGACTTTGATAGATGATGGCATGCAGTTGTCAGTGTGGTTGTTTCCTGTACAGGGAGCTTTCTATGGCTTTCATGTCAGCACACCTACCACTACCCTCAAGAAGAGCATGTCCCCATCCCCAGGGCGCCGAGCCGCACCCTCTATCTCCCAAACTAGCCCTCGCCCGACTCTCATATATTGTGTTTGAGCATATATATATCTCCAATATATCTTGACAGAAGCTGAAATTTGTGTGTTGTTTGCAATATTGGGATAATATTGGGATAATTGCAACCTCCAAAAGTTTCAATTTATCAGGCACATAACTTTTTAATACTTGAATGAATTCTTTGCAAGTTTGGTATACATGTACCTTACCTGAAGGTTTCACTTGGTATTGTTTTTCTTGTCGATCTGCTCATAGGTGGCGCCACCTGTAGGCCAAGTTAACATTTTCCATTCCCGTTTTCAAGGGATCTTGCCTGAAGATCTCGGTTGGGATTATTTGTTATGCCTATCTGCCTACACATGGCGCTATCTGAGGGCCAAGGTAAAATTGCATTTCCGGACAGTAACTGTTGGACCTTAATGGATTCTTTTAAATTTGGTATGTGGGTACCTACCCTCAAGGCATCTTATGGGTCCATGTTAATGATGTTTATCCTAAGCTTTACGTTTTTACTTTCTTCACAAATAATGAATGTTTCCTTTACTAAAGATGCAAAAGGCATGTCTCCAATCGTATTCGATCGACTGTATCTAGTTTCTTCAATATTTGGCATATGCATTCCTTGTGACATGTTGATTGGTATTGCGTTTCAGAAAGATCTGCCTGTTCCGTTCTTTTGTGTTGCAAGCAATAACTTTGAAATGTTGCTCGAAATTTGGTTTCCGGGCAATAACTTGAGAAATGGTCATCAAATTCTTCCCAAATTAGGCATGCATATACATTGTACCTTGCCGTGAGATGTTGCTTGGGATTGCATTATCCACTTCTGCACAGGAAGTGACGCCACCTGATGACAAAATCTGAAATTTGTTTTTGACCAATAACTTGAGAACTGCATGTTCATCGGATTCTTCTCAAATTTAGCATGCATGTATCATACCAGGAGATGTTGCATGGGATTGCCTTTCACTCACTTGCACTCACCTGGTGGCCAAATCCCAAATTTGTCTCCAGGTAATACCATGACCTAAGATGTCGCTTGAGATTGCATTTCGCCCACTTGCGCCTATAGATGGCGCCACCCGGTGTTAAAATCAATATTTGTTTTCAGCTACTAACTGCGCATCGGAATCTCTTCAGATTTAGCATGCATGTATCATGCCAGGAGATGTTGCGTGGGATTGCGTTTCGCTCACTTTTATATACAGGTGGTGCCACTTAGTGGCGAAATACAAGATTTGTTTCCGGGTAATAACTTGAGAACCGCTCGTCAGATTCTTCTTAAATCTGGTATGAATATATCATGACATGATGTCGCTTGGAATTGCGTTTCGCCCACTTGTGCTTACAGGTAGCACCACCTCATGTCAAATCTAAATTTGATTTCGCTCATCAGATTTTTCTCCAATTTGGTATGCAGATACCATGCCATGATATGTCCCTTGAGATTGTATTTCACCTGCTTCTGCATACTGGTGGCGACACCTGGTGGAAAAATCTGAAATCTGTTTCTGGCAATAATTTGACAACTGCTCATCGGATTCTTCTCAAATTTGGTATTCATGTGCCATAAGATGTCACTTGGGATTGTGTTTCGCACACTTGTGCATACAAATCTAAATTTGGTTTCCGGGCAATAACCCCTTTTCAGATTCTTCCCTAAGTTTGTATGCTGATACACCATGTCATGAGATGATCCTTGGGATTGCATTTCGCCCACTTGCACCTACAGGTGGCGACACCTGGTGGCAAATTTAAAATTTGGTTGAGAATGCATTCAGCTTCGTCAAATTTGGTTTTCAGATTAATATGCCTTGAGATGTCACTTAGGGTCGCTTCTCAGTTACAAGAAGCATGGAAGCTAATTTACAGAAGCAAAAAAAAGTTCAGTCAACCGTTCTGAGTTGATTTTAAAACTTGGGAAGGCAAAAAGACCCTTCCGCATCCAACGCCTATGAAGTATAGCAGTTGCCTCCCTCATGTATATATCCCCCCCCCGAGACCAACAATGCTAAAAAATATTGCTGCCATTTCCGGCGGGGGACTTAGCATCCTCTGGCTGCTTGTTACCCCACATTATGGCGCCAACCTGGCGGGAGTGCAATATCAGAAGATACCCAACAGTGTGGCATCTTATTTTGCTGAGCCAACCAAAAAGCCCCTAACGTTATGTTCCCTTCAAAGGGCTATGAAGTGCTCTCGAGATTGGTTGAAAATTAAGTTACTGCAAGCTGGTTGTGACAAGCACCATATCCAAATGGGGGAGCAAATATGATTCAATTTTAATTAGATCGGCATTGTGTCCATGTCCGCTTATACGTGGCGCCACCTACAGACTGTTTCTAAATTTCATTTCCAGGCAATACATTCTCGCAGCCAAACAGAATTGATACATGCTATGTGCACATGTATGTAAGTACATATAATATCGTCTTAATTTGAGACATCGCTTTCGATGCTTAGCACGCTAATAAACATGTAGGCAGTGCCCCTAGTGGAGGCCATTTCAAAGTTTTATTTCAGTACGTCAATAATTTTCAACATATTGGTTGGGTCTGAAAATAAGGGGATGACGGAGATTGGAAGGCTGAACAGTGAGTGATGAAGTTAATTAGTGTATGTGATGGATTTTGGGTGTGGTTGTGGGGGTGATAGAACTGCAAAAAGAAGTGAAATGGTTTAGGAATGTTACACCTGACCATGCACATGTGTTAACTTAGTTACTGTGTGGTTAGCAGTCCAAATTATAATTTGTCTAGCTAGGCGACAATTCTACTGGTGTTGGGAGGATATAGCCTATAGGGGATGAAGAGGGGAAGGGGCATGAAGGGGGGGGGATAGGATTGACGTGTTGATGGGACCAGGTTCATCGTAATCCACCGGTTAATATCTGGCTGAGCATGCGCAGCACAGGAACACAGGGGCTTGGCTCAGTAGTTGTGCCCCGGGGGTCTGGGCTCGGGGAAGTCTGTATTCGATGATGCAGTGAGCGTGGAGGGAGGGAATTTGGCTTAATGCCACACTCAAGTTTGTTTCACTCATATGGTGACAGTCAGTTTGGTTGGTGGACGAGGAAGCCGGAGTACCCGGAGAGAACCACCGCCCTTCGGCAAGTAACTGACAAACTTCCACACATGCACCAGCTGGGCTCGAACCCATGCCGGTTCAGCGGTGTGAGGCTAGCGGTCACCAGCGAAGCGCCTTAGACCACTCTGCCACCGAGGGCCCCCTGCAGTGAGCGAGTGAGTGAAAATGATTCAATTATATTTCACTCATATCACTGCTTTGGATCCTATTCCTTTTCACACCCGGGAACTACATGGGTGGGGTCCTATTCCTTTTCACACCCGGGAACCACACGGGTGCCTCAGTCGCCTCTAACGACAAGCTCCGAGGAGCTGAGGCCTATTCTTACCATGACCTGCAGTGTGCACAACGACATCCCAGGTCAATCCCGGAAGCCCCACGGGACATCTGATGATGCATCGTCAGAAGTATCATCAGTATTGCATGAGACACTAGAGGTCCATGAGCGACTGGAAAGAAGAGATTGTATCTCCCTCACGCCGTTCGTCAACAACCGCATACTGGAGGTCAGTTGATCCATTTGGCTCTCTGGCGTGGAAACTCTAGTCTCCATGCCGGGTCAGAGGGCCGTGTCCGTATCTTGGACTTTTATCGGGCCTCCTGGTCGTCTGGCTCTTTGGTCACGTATCAGATGTCTTTGCGAGATCTGCGTCCGTATATTGCTCGAGTAGTATGTTGATCCGAGCGTATCTTGTAGTGGACGAGGTCCCGAAGAAAACAAGTTCAACAGAGGATCACGACGAGCTTCTGTTGAAAGTGTATCGGTCATTACAACTGTCGATGTCCGGTTCATGGATGCGGATGGATGCAACGTACGAGGCGAAGATATGGTACGTGGTCCGGATAGACAGGCATCGGCATTATTTCTGGTCCACCCAGGCAGGGCCATCTATTCGTCATAGCTGCGTGTATTAATGGGGACTTTTGGGGGCAGCCATGACGGGTAAAATGGTGAGAAAGGACGGAAGATGATGTGAAAATTTACTTCAACATCGTGGAGAGATCGAGCGATATTCATCAGAGATATACCGGTAAATAATTATTCATACCTCAGAGAGGAAAGGTTTGGTAAATCATAGAACCGAGATAAATGATAGAGCGTAGATCAGATTATCATCTGAAAGATATCAATATAAAAAATCAATGGTAATGAGAAACTGAAAACACATGTGATAACAAATAACGGATTGGTCTCATTTATTTTTTGATAAAGAGAGAAATATGGAGTATTTTGCAAGCCTTGAATTTTACTGCAATATTTTCATTCATTTTTATTTGTTCTGATGTTGTGATGCCTTTTCAATGGATCGTGTCGGTTGACCAGACATTGACCAGGCAAGGATTTCAAATGCAAATATTTGTAATAACATGGTTCAACATAAAACACATACATTCACAGAAACATAGTTTGTTTAAGGCAAAATGTCAAATTAAAGAGATATTTTTCTTAAGAAATGAACTTGTTGGGTCACTGACAGAAGTTATGGCGTTTGTGTTGGTGGGGGGTGGGAGTGGTGCAACCCGAGAGCATCGGAGGACGGAATTGGTACCAGGCGAAGCATTTCGGTGATGAATGATTTCTTGTCCTATTGACTAAACCTGCATGGCAACGTAAGCATGGTAGGAAGTCATCCAAAAAGTAAGAACTTAGAAATGCCAGGGAAGAGAAAATTTGCCCAATTAATTTCCAAGGTAGAAGGTAAATCAAATTCTGCCAAATATTAGTGATCTTATCATCTTGTCATATAGTTAATGTGGAAAAACTCTGTCCAAACTGGATATTTTGAAATTAATGACTACAAGGTCATCCTTGTGTCATGCTGTCGTCCTAAAATTCTATTGAAAAGTAATTTTGAGAATTTTTGTTGTCAAAATGTTAGATCTTGTGTACCAGAACTTGACAAAGTGTACAAACTTGCTTAAATTGTTATTTTATTGAAATATTGGTTAGTGTTGCATGGTAACGAATCAAACAGCCTGAATTGTAATATATGTGAAGTTTCAGCTCACTATCATTTGTCAATTTGGAGATATTCAAACTTTCCCTAGCAGATAATTAACAACATGACAACATGTCCACTCTTTTGTGTGAACGATTTTGTTATCCAAGTTTTATGGTCATGTGTCAGATATTCAAACACGTTACGACAACTGAGTGAGAAAGTCACAAGATTCACGTGGAGAAATTGGACCGGGAGACCAAGGCCTAAATGGAAATGTTACCGTGAACTTTGGCAGCATTGTTGTTGTAAAATTGTATGGTACAGAGTTGCAAAATGTTATCTCACAATCTCACACACAGACAGAAATAATATAGACACTGATGAAGATCTGCTATATTAATGAACGACAATCACTGATCATAAGAAGGACAGGTGATTTTAATACCACCTCTCCTGTTGGAGTACTTCAGAATTTGTCCATCACCAGTTCACCACGACGTCCAACACACTGACTGCGGACTTCTTTCTGTTATAGCTGTTTTTAAGAGACGCCGCTCGTGATTGGCTAAAATGTCCCCATTTCACTTATGTACAGGTGAGTATGTCAACCAAACAGCGTAAGATTCTCAATACAGCCCATTCATACATACAGAAACAGAAAGCACATGTCAAACCGCTTTTTCCAGGTGCCATCAGCAATTTCAAAAAACATGATCTCATTCTGGCTGAGAAATCTACCAGTTTATCGAATATTTTCATGTTTATGAAAAAAAAGACAAACATTTACCACTATAATTTTGTCAGTATCTGTTAGCTTGGCGTCTATTTTTTCTCACATTCGAGTTGTCGGGTAAATGACCCGGGAATACAAATACGACTAAATGCATACTGATTTTTTTGCGTTTATATCTACCAAATAATACATTCGTATATATCGGTATAAATAAATTTACTCTCAATCATATAGTACCATATCAACCCTCACCATATTTTTCAACCTGGGCATTTCACTTTAGACCAAAATATCTGTTTTTTTCACAAGATAAACGCATGAATAGTTCACACAATGATTCCATTCACATAGCAATACGTATGGTGCTGGGCATTTTTTTTAACCTTTTGTGATGATCTTAGCTATTATGACTTGCTGATTTGCTGTTTTCAGATTCAAAATAGTTTGTAGTGGGTAACTGGGGGTGATTTTGTTCTGTAAAATGTCGCCAATTCTTTGCGCTGATCACCTGTAAACAGCAGAAGTGTAATTAATTCTTAGAATTTACCTTTGGCAGTATTGGTTTACATTTTCATGGAACAACTTCGTTAATCTACAACATGGCTACAACACCTACAACATGGCTACATTCAATTGTGTCCATTGAACGATACCTCACCTCAGGGCACTCTCCTTAAGGACAATACAGGCCAGTGGTACATAACACAGGTCTGTTAGTACAGTTTCGCAGCTGAAGTGCAAAGGCCAGGAAAGGTACATGTACACGAAGAGAACTCCTACGCAAGTCTCAAATGAAGATATGTGTGTACACCCTCCATGCCCGCTGTTCCCAAAAAATTGAATGTTCATGTTTTATAGCTCTGGATTCCGATTCATTTGATTGACTCCCGGCCCGTCATTTCGATATGACGAGTGAAGGAC
>JAVTVY010050436.1:0-27494 GCA_036873755.1 Hanleya hanleyi
GGAAAGGGAATGGAAATAGACGTTTTGGATGGACATGGGCCACTATTGGTCCGATGGAGTCGTATGAGGTATCAATGTGAAGCAGTCGTGAGGGAGCATCCGTCCGGGCGGATGTGGAGTAGGAATATCGTATTCTACGCATGCGCAGTAGATCACGTGTATGGAAATATACATTTTGGGGCCGAGATGGGCCACTGTGGGTCCGACGGAGTCGTATGAGATCTTATTTTGAAGCTCTCGTGAAGCATCCGACTGGACTCCTGGTTCGTCCGTGTTCAAGAGTCGGCGCATGCGCAGTCTGATCGTAGTATAGAAATATACACATGGGAGTGTGTTTGGGGTACTAAACCACTATGGGTCCGAATGATTCGTGTCAAGTGGCATCTTGTAGCAACCCCTGCCAATGCCAAGCTCAACGCTTCAACGCCCTAGTGCATCAGCCCAAAAGCTCTCATTTTTCTAGACACTAATTCATTGGAAATGCAGTGACGTCCGTCAACGTCCGTCGGTACGCCCTAGCATAACGCTTTGACGTCATGATGTAGACAGATGAGAGAACAACAACAACAACAAGGATGAGAGAACAACAACAGCAACACGTTTTTTCATATAGTTTATTTTCCCTCCATCATAATGAGAAATGGCGACTTCTGATTGGACAGCGGAGAATACATCTAACGAACAAGAACGAATATGACAGGACCAAATGGTGGCCTCTGATTGGACAAGAGACTTCCTGAATTGTAAACCTACCTTCAGCGTGAGTATTGATAGCTCCTGTCACAATACGATCCCAGAAGGTAGGTTCTGCCTCACTTTCCTGGGATGTAGGCTGACTATCTGAGGTCAAGCTCTCCATATCAGTATATAGACTGTCACCAATCTTGGATTCGGTATCAGACGATACACTCTCATCAATCTCTGTATCAGCATCCGCCTCAACAGACTCCTCGGCGTCTTCGATCCCATGTATATCTTTCTGGTGTCACATCATATCGTAATGTCTGGTGAACGTGCGTTCACACTCAGAACAAGTATAAGCCATGTTGACGGTTGAACGTCGTCTGTGTGTGTTTTGGGAATATGCTTGCTTTCATAGACAGTAACGCCCGACAACGCCCAGTGTTACGCCTTAACGCCCTATATGTACGCCTTAACGATCGTCTCAACGCTTTAACACACTTTCTTAACGCTTTAACGTCGTTTAATGATGCGTTCGAACAAATGTTGCTTTTGTGATATTGCTCTGACATACGCCGCTTTCCAGTTCATGCCCGAGGTTTTCAACATCGACGCTGTTCTTTAGATTTCCATATGGACTGGGTCCTTGTCCAACAATTTCATATGGGTCACGAGGTCGACATACTGCTGACGTAAAGCCCGTCGTATTCTGGGTGCCAATCTGTTATGGGCGAAAATTGCGGCTTCTTTTTTCGAATATCCTTTGTGTTGAAACTTGTTTTCTGTGGCCCTCAACGTCTCGCCCATCTCGGCGTCCATACTCTCTTGAACAAATCCTTCCATAGCCTCGAGTTCACATTATGTTCATTCCCTTGTACGGGTTTGGGTTGATCCTTCACGGTTGGGTGTTGCTGCTGCTGCTCTGCCAGGAGTGGACTCGGCGGATGGTGTAGGGGTATATGACGTTGCGGTGATCCCTCTCCGGGTAACAGGTGGGTCGTCAGCCGACGATCTTCGGGGGTATGGGCTTTAAAATCTACGAACAGGTAGTCGTACGGACGACTTGTCGCCCCTAGAAACGCCTGCATGAAATAGTCGATGTTCTGAGGATAAATTCGACTACCAGATACATGGATTTGTGCTCTGTCAATGGGATTGGAGAACAACACAAAGTATTGGCAGTTCAAGGCAATATCTCTGGACTCCTTCCCTTGAGGAAAGAGATTCTGGGTCAAAAATATGACGGACAGATTCCGATGATGGGATCCTTTAGTAAACAAGTCGGCGACGTGTGAATTGTCCATGGCAGCACTCATCAGATCATCAAGCACTACCACGTTGGTCTGCTCGGGGTCAAAGTAATACGGTTCGTTTATGTCGTGGGGAATCCCTGGAACGAAGCTCACATTCTGTAACCTTGTAGTCTCGTAGCCGGGCTGCCATTGGCTATAACACCAAACAACACGTAACGGAGCTGGGGTTGCCACACCTTCCTCTAAGAACTTCATCACCCAGGACGTCTTTCCACATGCCGTAGGGCCGCTCACCGTCATCGTATAGGGATGCTCTACTGCTCTTGTTGGACCTGTAGCGGGACTCGGCTGTGTCTCTTGGTTGTGTTTGCGTTGAATGTGCCTGAGCATACTATCGCGACGAGAGAAGGTTCTCTGACAGAACGTACACGTACACGACATCTTCACCAGTCGACCAATACATATGGACTGATGAGGGACATGTTCATTCCTATATTTACACACACTACCACCACCACTACCACCACACACCACCACCAACATCACCACTACACACCACCAACACCACCACCGGGCGTTGACGGGTGTCAATGCATGCATGCGATGACGTCATTTCCGAGCTCTGAGCTCCGCAAGCTTTGAGCTCCAAGAGCTCCGATCCAAGAGCTCTGCCACACGGGAGCTACCACCACCACCGGGCGTTGACGGGTGTCAACGCCCGGTGGTGGTGTTGGTGGTGGTGGTGGTGGTGTGTGGTGGTGATGTTGGTGGTGGTGTGTGGTGGTGGTGGTGGTGGTGGTAGTGTGTGTAAATATAGGAATGAACATGTGTCCCTCATCAGTCCATATGTATTGGTCGACCGGTGAACATTTCGTGTACGTGTATGTTCTGTCAGAGAACCTTGTCTCGTCGCGATAGTATGCTTAGGCACATTTAACGCAAACACAACCAAGAGACACAGCCGAGTCCCGCTATAAGTCCAACAAGAGCAGTAGAGCATCCCTATACGATGACGGTGAGCGGCCCTACGGCATGTGGAAAGACGTCCTGGGTGATGAAGTTCTTAAAGGAAGGTGTGGCAACCCTTGCTCCGACACGTGTTGTTTGGTGCTATAGCCAATGTCAGCCCGCCTACGAAACTACAAGGTTACAGAATGTGGGATTCGTCCGAGGGATTCCCACGACATAAACGAACCGTATTACTTTGACCCCGAGTAGACCAACGTGGTAGTGCTAGATGATCTGATGAGTGCGGCCAAGGACAATTCACACGTTGCCGACTTGTGTACTAAAGGATCCCATCATCGGAATCTGTCCGTCATCTATTTGACCCAGAATCTCTTTCCTCAAGGGAAGGCGTCCAGAGATATTGCCTTGAACTGCCAATTCTTTGTGTTGTTCTCCGATCCCACTGACAGAGCACAAATCCGTGTGTTTGGTAGTCGAATGTAACCTCAGAACATCGATCATTTCATGCAGGCGTTTGAAGGGGCGACAAGTCGTCCGTACGGCTACCTGTTCGTAGATTTAAAAGCTCGTACCCACGAAGATCGTCGACTGACGACCCACCTGTTACCCGGCGAGGGATCACCGCATCGTCATATACCCCTACACCATCCGCCGAGTCCACTCCTGGCAGAGCAGCAGCAGCAACACTCAACCGTGAAGGACCAACCCAAACCCGTACAAGGGAATTAACATAATGTGAACTCGAGGCTATGGAAGGATTTGTTCAAAGAAAGTATGGACGCCGAGATAGGCGAGACGTTGAGGGCCACAGAAAACAAGTTTCAACACAAAGGATATTCGAAAAAAGAAGCCGCAATTTTAGCCCATAACAGATTGGCACCCAGACTACGACGGGCTTTACGTCAGCAGTATGTCGACCTCGTGACCCATATAAAATTGTTGGACAAGGACCCAGTCCATATGGAAATCAAAAGAACAGCGTTGATGTCGAAAACCTCGGGCATGAACTGGAAAGCGGCGTATGTCAGAGCAATAGCACAAAAGCAACATCTGTTCGAACGCATCATTAAACGACGTTAAAGGGTTAAGAAAGTGTGTTAAAGCGTTGAGACGAGCGTTAAGGCGTACAGATAGGGCGTTAATGCGTAACAATGGGCGTTGGCGGGCGTTACTGTCTATGAAAGCAAGTGTATTCCCAAAACAGGCACAGTCGACGTTCAACCGTCAATATGGCTTATACTTGTTCTGAGTGTGAACGTTCAACAGACATTACGATATGATGCGACACCAGAAAACTATACATGGGATTGCAGACGCCGAGGAGTCCGTTGAGGTGGATGCTGATAGTCAGCCTACATCCCAGGAAAGTGCGGCAGAACCTACCTTCTGGGATCGTATTGTGGCAGCAGCTATCAATACTCACGCTGAAGCGATCGAGAACGCGGGACAGTATAACTTACAACAGGCGTACACCGAAATGCGGCCCCGCATAAGGAAAACAGCCATGGCAATCTATGAACAGGATACCTTACTACCGCTTGAAATGAAAGGCGACCCCAAGCACAGGTCCATCATGAAGACCAAGCGTCACTTGGAAGAGGATATGGGGTTACCACCCACCGAGGCCCTGGAAAATGCGATTAGAATGCGCAAACAATTGTTTCAGGACATGCTGCCCGAACAATATCAGGCTTGCCCGACGAGGACTAGAACAAAAGGATGGAACTTTTTTAAACGGCGACTTCTGATTGGACAGCCGGGAATACATCTAACGGGCAAGAACGAATATGACTGATGCAAAGGACGGCCTCTGATTGGACAAGAGTCTTCTTGAATTGTAAACCTACCCATCTCTGACTATAAATACGGAAACACGCATGTTAGATGTACATTTCTCACAACCTGTACCAGACCCGATCAAATGGAGAAGGTAGACGAGCAATCGCTGAAGATTGATGAACAGGTGCCGGATCCCGCTCGACTTCCCAAAAGAGTTACCAAAAGATACCCGCCCATAACTATGGAAATGATAGATGATTTGTTTAGTGTGGGTTACAGTTCAACCAGGTGAGAGCCCGGAGATCTCCGCTACCATCGCCAGCGATGCCTGACCTGCCTTGAAGGTGTACCCTTGGCCGGATGTGATCGTTGCACGAGGAGAGAGGAGATTTCCCCCAAAAAGGCGGTTTTTCCTTGTATGGAAAAATATAATCGCAATTATCACGAAAGAGAGACTTCTTACATATGTACAGACAGATGAATGAATGAGTAAGAGTCATATTAGGTCACAGCGAGCAAAGATGGAACTTTCTGAAATGGCGACTTCTGATTGGACAGCCGAGAATACATCTAACGAGCAAGAACGAATATGACAGGACCAAATAGTGGCCTCTGATTGGACAAGAGATTTCTTGAATTGTAAACCTACCCAACTCGGCTCCCCCAGCGTGGGTATGTTATGATGGAGGGGAAAATAAACTATATGAAAATACTTGTTGTTATTGTTGTTCTCTCATCCTTGTTGTTGTTGTTGTTCTCTCATCTGTCTACATCATGAAGTCAAGGCGTTATGCTAGGGCGTACCGACGGACGTTGACGGACGTCACTGCATTTCCAATGAATTAGTATCTAGAAAAATGAGAGCTTTTGATCTAATTCACCAGGGCGTTGAAGCGTTGAGCTTGGCGTTGGCGGGCGTTGCTACAAGATGCCACTTGACACGACGCATTTGGACCCATAGTGTATATTTCTATATAACGACCAGACTGCGCATGCTCCGACTCTTCAGCAGGAGTCCAGTCGGATGCTCCTTCATGAGAGCTTCAAAATAAGACCTCATACGACTCCATCGGACCCATAATGGCCCATGTCGGCCCCAAAATGTCTATTTCCATACACTTGGTCTACTGCGCATGGGCAGAATGACGATATTCCTATTCCACATCCACCCAGTCGGATGCTCCCTCACGACTGCTTCACATTGATACCTCAAATGACTCTATCGGACCAGTAATGGCCCATGTCGATCCAAAATGTCTATTTCCATTCCCTTTTCCCACAATTCCCTGTCTGCGCATGCGCAGAATGTTGAACACGAACGACACACTTGTCCAGGTGGATGCTTCTTCAGGAATGCTTCACAACGATACCTCATAAGACTCCATCGGCCCACTAGGGGCTCACCTCGATCCCAAAACGTCTATTTCCATACCCTTTTCTCACAATTCCCTGTCTGCGCATGCGCAGAATGTCGAAAACGGCCGACAAACTAGTCCAGGCGGATGCCCCCTCACGTATCCTTCACAACGATACCTCACTCGACCTCATCGGCCCACGAGGGACTCACCTAGACCCCCAAAACGTCTATTTCCATACCCTTTTCCCACAATTCCCTGTTTGCGCATGCGCAGAATGTTGACAACGGACGACATACTAGTCCAGGCGAATGCCCCCTAACATATGCTTTACATTGATACCTCACTCAACTCCATTGGACCCTTAGTGGTCCACCTAGACCCCAAAACGTCTATTTCCATACACTTTGTCTACTGTGCATGCGCAGGCTGACGTCAGTTCCACGTCTCACCCACCCGGTTGGATGCTCCTTCTCAAATGCTTCACATTGATACCTCAAACAGCTCCATAGGACCAATAGTGACCCACCCAGACCCCAAGACGTCTATTTCCATGCCCTTTTCCCACAATTCCCTGTTTGCGCATGCGCAGAATGTTGACAACGGCCGAGACTCTAGTCCAGGCGGTTGCCCCCTCACATATGCTTCACATTGATACCTCATACGACTCCATAGGACCACTAGGGGTGCCCTAGATCCCAAAACGTCTATTTCCACACCCTTTGTCTACTGCGCATGCGCAAAATGACAATATGATCATATATGTGTCCAATCACATGTCTTGAATTGTCTTGGTTTTCAACACATATATGATCTCATGGCTATACCAGTTGGTGCAGACAAAAGACGTACATTTGCTCTGTCCCCTCACATGTTATTACCAAATGTTAAAATAATAGACCAAGCTAAGAATTGGAATGAACTACTGTTCAAAGAAGCACTTGCTATCAAGAGTAAAACACCCAAACTGAATCATGGAATAATGGCATCTAAGGACCTGATTGTCTTTAGGTGAACATGAGCTTCATTGTATTAACTAGTACTCACTAATATATTGAGTGTAACTCACACCAGTGGTATTGTTTGCTGAACTCCAATGCTCGCTTGTATATTTGCCGCCTTTTCTACTCAAACTTGTATATATAGCTGACTGTATACTCCAATTGTTTATATGTATTCCTGATGATGGCATAAGCAAAGCCGAAATATAGAATATTTTATCCCAATGACTTCTATTTTCGGAGTTACTTTCATCCTAGTTTATGTGACGTCATCAAAGCGGCCATCTTGGATTTTATTTTTACATTTTCTGGTAGAGCTTGACCCAAGGGTATAGTGTGGTAAGTTTCAGCCCCCTAGCTCAAGAGATAAGATAAATAATTAGGGTGGGGGGGAGTGGGGGCATTTCGGCACCCCCTCCCAGGCCTGGACAGGTCCCAAAAAGCCCAGGCCAGATAGGGTTAAGAAATGACCGTGTTCTTTTCTTATTTGTTTACTGCAATCGCTGTGATAGAAATACCGATACGTGGCCTACACCGAAATTGAAACTGAAAGTAAACTCTTCACTTTTCGCGATAAATTTACACTTGCACGCTTGTAATAAGCAAAACTCGTTCTGCTGTCAAAATCTTCATGGACACATCCTGAACCCACACACTGACAAAATAATTGTAAGAATCTAGGAATTTTTACGTTTTCATCTGCTGATTTAATTGTCAAGGAACCGGTTTTATCATGAGGTGCCAGTAGTCTAGAATGTAGGCTACATTGGGCCATGATTGACGCTTTTCTTCAAGCAATCTGGATCAATGAAACCACATAAAGTAGTCTTCTGCTAAAATCTGCGCCTTGTATCTGCCTGTAAATCGTCATTATACTTTGAGAATGCCATCCTATTATTGGGATGGCGTGTTCAAACCTATATGCTGTTTATTCCGGCCTTTATATGACAGGCAGGTACGGTATATTGTTGCACATCAACATGTCTGCCGCTCAAACCCACCTTTTTTTTACCATGATACATAGGAGCACCACGTGATATCCCTAATTATTTTTCTTAATCCTTGAGCTAGGGGGCTGAAACTTACCACACTATACCTTTGGGTCAAGCTCTACAAGAAAATGTAATACAAATCCAAGCTGGCCGCTTCGATGACGTCACAGTGACGTCATTTTCAAAAACGGCATTTTTTGTCCGATTTTTCGATTAGATTTTTCGAATTTTTTATTTATGAAATTTCTGCGCAAAAACTGCTTGGAAAATTAGTAAATATTAATGTGATGTGAAATAAAATAATTTTTGCCCACCTTTCATCGCGGTAAAGCAGAAATTTTGAGGAAATATGACAAAAACATCACTTTTCTGGCACCCCACGTGGCCGCCATCTTGAATGTGCCCATGATCCTCTGCTCGGGGGGTTATGCAAATAGGCTCAAAATGACCCCAATATGATAAATTATAAAGTCACGGAGTTTCAGCTCTCTTTATATTTTTTGTCGTTCGGGAGATAGCGCAGAAAATTTGGTGCGGGGTGGGGGGGCCCCTGTCCTGACCTGAGAAGCGTGTTCAAATTAAGGCACTTTTTAATATATTTTCAACCAGCAAACCTGTCCTGACCTGAGAAGCGTGTTCAAATTAAGACACTTTTTAATATATTTTCAACCAGCAAACCTGTCCTGACCTGAGAAGCGTGTTCAAATTAAGGCACTTTTTAATATATTTTCAACCAGCAAACAACAGAAAAATATATCGCCATTACCGCGCATAATATCAGGGGGTTAGCAAGAAATGGTGATTATTTGAAAATCATTTTACAACATTGTAATAGCGTTCGGTTGTATGCTGGACTGTGCACGGGGTACATGGGATATATGACAGAGAGAATTGCTCTCTTTTGAGAGGTAAATAGTGAAAAAACAAAATATGGTGGAAAATGTGTAGCTACGCCCAAAATCGACTTCTCTGATTTACTACCTACCTGTTGCATAGAAATATTAATATTGTGTGCATGTTCATGTATGTAGTCAGGATATAAGTTAAAATATGAAAATGAATAAAAAGATTATTTAAAAAAATCATGTTGCTAGGCCTATAAATGAAAAATGATGCACTCTCGTTTTGAACTCCAGCTCCGAGTTAATCATGCTGTTATTGTTGGACAATTGGAAATAAAGGACGAAAACTCCTGGACAGACTTACTCTGATTGTCAAATCGTAAAAGTTTTCTAGAGTTCTCACGCAGGGGTTTACACGGCGAGAGCTGGAACTGTTAAACAGGCTACGGCACAGACTCGTCTGCCTTGTTCAGCTGTACCGAGACGTGGGTCGTAGATATGCAGTGGAAGGGAGATAATTCCCAGAGCCAGTCTGGATCCCTGGTCTATTTACTTCCCCTTTTGCTAGACGACAATCAACTGAGCAGTCTTTCGAAAATATATTTTTTTAATATATTAAATTAGCTGCCTATTCCTACTGTACATGTATAAATGTATGTATAATGTATAAATAGTGATCAAAAACACATCTATTAACCAGTGGAATATTTCATGGAAGCGTCATTCCACCATTGTAGTATATTTTCTGTCCTACACTTCTCTGGTACATTATACATTACATTAACAGCTTATATTAGCTTGGTGCATTATTTCTTTGTGCATTCACAAATTATGATAAAAAAGATACATTTTAACAACTTTTGGTAATTTCATAGACGTGATTATGGCTTACTGGCCTGTTCCCAGAACAGCTGTCATGTCTACATGTACCTATGGATCATAATCTGTTAATTTGGTGTATTTCACATAAAATGTGACAGAGCCTAAATCATGAATCAACAAGAGCCCAAGGGGCTTCAATATACGCCCGTATATCTGGAATTACATTGGTCCAAATTTCAAGGTGGTTTAATAGCCTTGATTCCAATTGGTAGCTAGCAATCCAGAGAAAGGTTTACAATTTTGTGCTTCTGAGAATGTAACATATATCAGATCTTTGAATGATTAACTAAAATGGGTTTAACTTTTGGTAACTAGTTGACCTTGAAGCAAGAGCCGAGAGCTCACAAATCTCACACTGAAATCGAGAATAGTCAAACACAGGAGAATAGTAGTTTTCCTGCAAATGGATTCCTTTCAGCCGAGAGAACTTTTCATGAAGGAAGAAGAAAGTGATGAAGTAAAACTTCGTTCTTGAGTTAATAAACAGTTATGAAGTTCATCAAGGACCCCTCTCCCCATCGAATTAGTAAATGTATGGTTTTTATTTCACAATATTTTAACTAGATTGTAGCCGTTTCAAACTCCAGAGGACTGTGTGACCTTGACCTTTGACAAATTGATCTCAAAATGTATGGCTTCTCTTCGCCATGCGAGTATGGTATACTCAAAGTTTGGTACCAATCATACCTTGAAACTAGAGATATCACATACACGACCTCGTCTTCGACAGGCTTATGAAAATGTGACTTTTAATGATTTCTTGATTTTGGGGTCACAGTGACCTTGACCTTTGACCGACATTTTGGTATGTAACACATCATGTCCCTCTAATGTATCTACTGGGAGAAAACAGTTATTTTTGATGATTTCCTGATTTTGGGGTCACAGTGACCTTGACCTTTGGCATTGACCTGAATTTTGGTACATGACACATCGTCTTCCCTCAGTGTATCAATGGACACAAAGAATCATGGTTTTTAACAATTTCATAATTTTGGGGGTCACAGTGACCTTAACTTTCGGCCTTGACCTACATTTTGGTACGTGACACATCATGTCCCCCTAATATATCTACGGACACAAAAAGGTAATTTTTTAAATTTCTTGATTCTGGGGTCACAGTGACCTTGACTATTAACCTTGACCTGAATTTTGGTACATGACAAAATCGTCTCCCCTTCATATATCAATGGACACAAAAAACCAAGATTTTTAACAATTTCATGATTTTGGGGTCACAGTGACCTTGACCTACATTTTGGTATGTGACACATCGTGTCCCCCTAATGTATCTACTGACACAAAAAAAAGTTATTTTTAATAATTTCCTAATTTTGGGGGCAGTGACCTTTGACCTTCGATCTTGACCCAATGTTTGGTATACAACACTTCATTTCCCCTATTGAATCCACTCACAAAAAATTAGAAGTTTTTAATGATTTCCTGATTTTTCGGTACCACTGACCTTCGACCTTGACCTACATTTGGTATGCAACACATCGTCTCCCCCTAAGGCATCCACTCACCAAAAATTAGAACTGTAGATAGAAAACTATCAATGATCAATGATTTCCTGATTTTAGGCAACAGTGGCCTTTGACCTCTGACCTCGACCTGAATTTCGGTACGCGACATATCGTCTCCACCGGGTGTATCCACTCACAAAAAATTGCAACTGTGGATAGAAAACATTCAGAGATATAGACCGGACACGAACACTTCAGTAATTTCCTGTTTTTCAGGCCAGTGACCTTTGACCTCTGACCTCGACCTTCATTTTTGTACGCGACACATCGTCTCCACGTAGGGTATCCACTCACCAAAAATTAGAACTGTAAATAGAAAAGTGTTCCAGATATAGACCGGACACGGGGGACGGACGGACGGACGGACGGACACACGGACGGACGGACAGACAGACGGACGGAAACCGCCATCACATAATACGTCCGCCTTTTTGGCGGGCGTATAAAAAGTCAGTTATTCATAGACTTTCTTAACCGTAAATAGGAAACTTTTTTTTAAATGTGTTTTCCCTCTGTTCCCAAGGTAAATGTCAACGCCGTAAGCATTGAATATATATAGATTATCACTACGAGTGGTCATTTATCTGATTTTTATCAAACGATTGTGATAAAAATCAGATAAATGACCACGAGTGTTATAGTTTATTTCTCACATCAAAATAATGTTGAAAATATCCAAAAATATAGTTAGCAAACTGTAAGGGTGTGATACAGGATTTGTATCACATGGGTGTATCACATTACTTTTGGCTGCAGTGATGTGAGAAAAAGGGATATAAGATGACAAGTGTTGTCAATTGGAACATTTTTATACCTCTGGGAATATCATCAGTAAGCAAAGGAACGATCATTGGCTTTTGAAATAATTAACATTCTAAATTAGGTAAATGTCCAGTAATGTTGATCTCCAAAAAGCCGTATCTTTACAGCATGTCAACACCGTTACCGTGTTACAGCCATAAATCAGTGGACTATGCGGAACATAGTTCTTGGCTGACTGAAGATACATGACCGAGTAATTGACATGGACACCTGGATACAACGGTACAATATTGCACCCCAATAACAAATATGTCAACTACGTTAACTTTTGGTAACGTAGTTGACATTTTGGTAACAGAGTTTGACATTTTGGTAACGTAGTTGACATTTTGGTAACAGAGTTTGACATTTTGGTAACGTAGTTGACATTTTGGTAACAGAGTTTGACATTTTGTTAACGGAGTTGACATTTTGGTAACAGAGTTTGACATTTTGGTAACGTAGTTGACATTTTGGTAACAGAGTTTGACATTTTGGTAACGTAGTTGACATTTTGGTAACAGAGTTTGGCATTTTTGTAACGTAGTTGACATTTTGGTAACAGAGTGTCCAATAATGTTGATCTCCAAAAAGCCGTATCTTTACAGCATGTCAACACCGTTACCGTTTTACAGCCATAAATCAGTGGACTATGCAGAACATAGTTCTTGGCTGACTAAAGATACCAGACCGGATTCACCTCGGGTGATTGACATGGACACCTGGATGCAACGGTACAATATTGCCCCCCAATAACAAATATGTCAACTACGTTAACTTTTGGTAACGTAGTTGACATTTTGGTAACAGAGTTTGGCATTTTGGTATTTGGTAACGTAGTTGACATTTTGGTAACAGAGTTTAGCATTTTGGTAACGTAGTTGAAATTTTGGTAACGTAGTTGACATTTTGGTAACAGAGTTTGACATTTTGGTAACGTAGTTGACATTTTGGTAGCAGAGTTTGACATTTTGGTAACGTAGTTGACATTTTGGTAACAGAGTTTGACATTTTGGTAACGGAGTTGACATTTTGGTAACAGAATTTGACATTTTGATAACGTAGTTGACATTTTGGTAACAGATTTTGAAATTTTGGTAACGGAGTTGACAGAATTATCGTCAACTACGTTACTTTTTGTCAACACCGTTACCATGTTTTTTTTCGAATTCACATACTTCAATTTTCAATGAGAATGCAATGCCAGATGATTATTTTAAACTTCAATCATTCACACTACAGTCCGACAACTTGTTTCTCAAATAACCTCATTAACTTGATTTACTGTCTATTTGGTGTAGATCAAACATTGGATTTACATACAATGCGAGCAGATACAACCGTTTCGTACCATAACAGTGAGCAATCTCGACTTTCTTCATATTTGCAACAAACATTAGGACAGAAATACAACCTATTATCGTGAGTCTTAAACTTTATCACTGTTAGCAAGTATCTCAGCTAGTCCCTGAACTGTACGTCACGTGGTTGACACAACTATGCTCATCACATTGCAACACCGAGAGAGAAGGCTGGTCATCACAGAGCCAATCCACGGGTGTAATACCAATGGGCCGTCTTAGCTCAGTCGGTAGAGCATCGGGGCGATAGGCCGAGGTCGTGTGTTCGAACCCCGCTAACGACCAATTTTATTCTTTTTCTCTCAAAGATCATTTAATATGTAAACATGCTCAGTGGCGGGCTGTACGCCATACCAAATATCATTTCTTCGTTAGGGCCAGTTGCGCACATTGCAACACCGTGAAAGAAGGTTGGTCATCACAGGGGAAATCCACGAGTGAAATATAGTATATATAGTTTTGGGGCACTTTTATACGCAAAAAGGCAAACATTTTAAAGAAATTATGACCAAAACATCACCTTTTTGATACCCACATAACCGCCATTTTGAATCACCCATGATCCTTTGCTGGGGGGTGGGTATGTAAATAAATGGTGCTACACCCTTAAAACTGTTGTGTACAAAACGTACGTAGATGTTTGTCTCTGTTTGGCTCCTAATTGTTTCTATAGTAAGTGTACTGCTCAACAGTTAGTTTACTGATTGACCCGATTTTGTCCTCATCTTTGTCACAACTCAGTCGGAAAACCTTTTTAGTGTGCATACAGAAATATATAAGAATGGAACTGAATAGATATTTCTTCTGTGTTTTGTGGATAATTCGTATATAATGTAATGTAAGCATTTTACAGTGATTTATAAGCTTTTATCGGTACATGTATATTTTCACCATATATCCGGCGTGAAATACATGAAAACAATGATCCCATGCTCATGAAATATATACCTTTCATAATTAATTACAGGCAATATACACGTAAAAACTATTTTTGGATAATATATTAGAAGGGAAAATGCCTAAAATAATATAAAACGGGGAAAGAATGATCACAGTATAAATGACAGAAATGGGGGCTCGAACCCACAACGATGATAAATAACTTATCGCTGGGCTCAACGCTGCGTCTAACCTATTATGATAATAAATATGCATAGCATTGTGTTCCTGGTTAGTAAACACAGTTGTGTGAAAAAGGCGACCATTCAAATAATTTTCAATTTCATTATGTAGTGATCAAGGGAAGTCAGAACCAGAATATACTGATGGTTAAACCATTAATATTGGAACTTGAGGATGTGTACTCGGGATTATTGCTCCAAAAGTAACACTTCCACACTTGATTTAAAAAAAAACACTATAATTTGTAATATATAAGTGGTTGCTGATTCTGACGGAGAAGCAATAATAAATACAATGCTGTGTAACGAGAAAATAGAATGAAAAATGTATCTAAAGGAAAATCGGTTAGATGAAACACTGTGTAGCAGAGTTGATGTCATCCTGAGACAACTATGCACCGTTGAATTGTCGTCAATTTATATAAGGTTTAATATAATCAGTGTTCATATATGAGTGACCTGTACCAATCCAGTTCAATCCAGTCCAAGTTCCGCAGTAACTCAAATTTCGCCAGGATAGCCATCGGGTCACGCAAATGTGACAGACCAAAATTGATAGCATCGAATCAATTGTGGTGGAAAAATCTGAAAATGATCGAAACTCGTCATTTCCTATCAGTGGCTATATGAGGGAAAGAAAAAGTCTCGCAAAGCAAATTGAGGTTAAAGGTCAAGGTCATCTTAGCCCTAAAATTAGGAAATCATAGAAAAAGTTGTCTGTATTTTAAATCCTGCTCCAAATGTGAACAAACTTCAGGAATATTCCAAGCAAAGAACAAAACTATTGAGAGGAAAAGGTACCATTTCAAAGTGGATGGGGACCAACAATTCATTGAAACATGGTTAATATGAAAGATTCGTAGATGTGGTAGCTCATATTGTCAATAAGACTATTGTTTCCCATGTGCCAAAAAAACCGACAACGAGATAGCTGATATGGAATCCTCCTTGTGCAGGTCTGTATAATCCGTACCCACTCCAGCTCCAGAAGGAGCTACCTCAATATATAGCTGTATAAAATAAAAAATGCAATTTGGCGATTTTGGGTGTCCCAGCTGCAGCTTGGGACAGGTCATTTCATCCCTTCGATCCCCCCCTAAATATTTTTCTTACTTCTTGGGCTAGGGAGCTAATACTGCCCACTATATATATCTTTGGGTCAACTAGAAAATGTCAAAAAAAGCCAGATGGCCACAACGACGACGTCACGGGAACGTGATATTCGAAAAATGCATTATTGGTCGATTTTTCGTTCAGATTTTCAAACTTATTATTTATGCTATTTCCTTCACTGAATAAGGAAATAATTATCTGGTGTGAAATATAATAACACTTTCATCTGTAAAAAGGCAGACAATTTGAAGAAAACGAACGAAAACGCAACTTTTCAGGCACAACCTCATGGCCGCAATATTGAATTTACCCATGATCCTCTGCTCGAATGGTTATGCAAATAGGCTCACAATGGCACCAGTATGAAAGGCTTTAACCCTACCCGTCCTGGGGGTGTACCGTCCTGGGGGTGTACCGTCCTGGGGGTGGGGGTGGTGGCATTATGCCTCCCCACCCTACCAAACTGTCTCCCCTATCTCCGGAATGATAAAATTGAAAGCTGACACTCCGTGACTTTGTAGTTTATAATATTGGGGTCATTTTCAGCCTACTTGCGTAAGCCCCTGATCACAGTATCTTGGGAAAATTCAAATTGCCGGCCATGATCAGATATGATTTCCGTCCCCCCCCCCCCTCTTTTTTTCCTTCAAAATTTTGCTTTATGCTAGAAAAATTCGGCAAAAAATATTTTATTTCACATCGGACTGTTATTTACTAATTTATCATGTAGCCTTTTTTCCGATGAAAACGCATAGAAAATTGACGGAAAAATCGACAAAAAATGCCTTGGTAAAATGACGTCACGATGACGTCATCATAGCGGCCATCTTGGATTCCTTTAATATTTTCTGGTAGAGCTTGACCCAAGAGTACGGTGCGGTAAGTTACAGCTCCCCAGTTCAAGGGGTAAGAAAAATATATTCAGACACATTCCAAAAAAGCTCAGGCCAGATAGGGTTAACGTCACTTCGTAAAACATTAATAGTAAAATAAGTTGATGAATTTACGCCTAAATTGTAAGTCAGTGTATAATAAAGATCTATATTCTGAGATAGCTGGTAGAATTCATCCTCTTTATATGCAGGTCTGAATACTCTGTAACCACCCCTGCTGGAGGAGGATGGGCTCGGCTTTGTCAGACGAACCATGGCTGAAGCTAGTATGGCTAGTGTGCGATTTCAATGAACATACATTGAAGTACATGTTCTCCCCTACCCCCGCGACGCTGTATTATACATGAAGAAATGGAGCGATGAGTCAATATACGTTGATTAATACATTTAATTGATACATTTATTAATACAGAAAATGCGAGTTGTTTTAATTTGTGCCATCCATCCACATGTAACAGAAACCGGAATCACTATTCTGTCCATGCATGCATTCATGGCAGTGGTGGCATTTGGTAAACAAAAAAAAAATAAAATAAGACAATCCTGTTCAAAATTCAAGACTGCATGCATTGGGCCTACCTGATCTGTTCAGTTCCTTCAAAACCGTTGAATCTTCTAATTCACTGTGGCTTTGCTATAAAATTATGTTCTAAAATACTGGAATCCTTCTTCTTTGGCGGAATATGCTCTGTTATTTTCTTCGTCTGAAATGTGTTAGTCATTTTCTATTTTTTGACCATGACGTTCATGCTCGGGACATTCCGTGCACTTCCGGGGGTTTGTATTCGTAAGACTCAAGCTCACTCCGGGCAGCGCTTAGTCATTTTGTGAGAATGGTCACTACTTAATATGTAATAGTTAAATGATGACGCGAGATATTCATAATGTATGCCAGGTATTGGCAAGATTTTTTGCTCGAGGAGGCGTCAATATTTGGCATACATGTACATTGTCTTGTATATCAACTGTTTTATTCAACGATCAATGTGGAGCTCCGCCTTTTTGGACCTAATCCCGGGAAAATAGGGGGACACCCTAGTTCAAGTTTCAAGTTTCCCAAGTTCCCTAATTCCAAGTTCCCAAGTTCCAAGTTTCAGCTCTGTAGTTCCAAGCTCCAGTTCCCCAAAGCTCCCCCTCTGAAGTTTCAAGCTCCAGTTCCCCCAAGCCCCACCTCCAAAGTTCAAAAGCTACAGTTCAAAAGCTCCCAGACCGAACTACTCCCAGATAAAGAAGGCTTGAGGGGCAATAAATGACAAGCTCCATGGTTTCAGAAAGATCTCTACCGATACTGTTCAACATCTAGTACTAAACCTCTCGTAATACAGGGCATGTCGCCTAATAATATTTCTTTACAATACTTGTATATGTTTCGGTACATTTTTAGCATCGGTCGGTCTTTCTTTTTTTCAGTCATTACCGTTCGGCGGTAATTGTGCATAGAAATTGAGCCAAGCAGAATATTTTGATCTATCATATAAAATTGGCAATATTTGATGCTGACAGTGCACAATGTAAACTCGAAGAAAAAGAAAAATAAGATGGATTAAAAAAGTTATTAAACTTCACACACATTTCTTTGTAACGTCGCATATCCTTTCTGTATGTAGACCCCTGCCGGCCAATAATTGAAAGTTGGCATGATCATTTGCCCCTGAAAACTTAAAATGACTCAAATATAAATGGTTCAGCTCTCAATGCTGGTATACAGAAATGATAAATAAATCATACAAATCTGGAGTCGGAATCAATCTCTTATGTTGCCTCTTGTTAGCCTTTGTTACACCCTTTATACATCTGCAACATCCCTTGTGTTCAGTTCCTGTGTAATTTCAGAAAATGAAGCCTTTTGATGATTCACGGATATCAAACTACTGTACCTTTCTCTGGATCCAATCAGGAATCAGCCTTATCCTGTTTGTAAGCAATTTTATTACATCCATATCTCAAGTACATTCTGATGAGGCAAATTCCATTATTTGATTTAGATAATTCCTGTCCAGAGTCTACTTCTCAGGGATTCCCCACCTGCACTGTCATATATCCATCACTATTACGCAACCAAAGTTATGTTGTGTCTATATTCTGGATTATCACTTTGTTTCATGTGCAGTCATTTAGATACCTGGCAGCCTTTGACTTATCTTATGTACATATTCTCACTAGGTCCCCCACAACCTGTGTAAACACGGTAATCTGCTCAAGGAATATAATCAGTTTATTGTCAATGTGTGTAATTCTAATAGTACAGGGGCTTCAATTGTGTGTGTTGGGAATGGAGGGGGGGGGCGTCAACTTCACGCTTACCAGAACTACATGGCGTGTTTGTAATCATCACATCAGCCACAAACGGTAAACTATTATGTAATTTTATTGATGCAGCTCGGTTTCACAGAAAGCCATAATCATCCAATCGGTTGCAACCACCGATGGGTGGACGTCCATGGCTCTGTACAAAACAATTCAAATTTTCAAAAGTCGACAAATAAAAATACGAAACTGCGCATCTGAAAACCCCTCGGCTCTGGGCGCCAGCCATTCATAATTTATTCAATTTGAACCAAGGTGTCAGGAACACCAAGCTGTCAAGTGACAAATATACAGATTATCAAAAATGTTGCAATTAGAAATGGCCCGTAAGGTTTCCATCCAATCAGAGAAACCAGTATCCATTACATAAGTCTCTTGATGCATCGATGATGTATACCAAATTTTACTTCGAGCATTTGAACGGTATCAGAGATAAACAGCATTAATGATGTCGCATAAATTAAAGATGGCCACCCATCCTTCCCGCCACTCAGAAGGACTGATATGGTTATTCATTCATGCAAGTTTGTCATACATCGATGCTGTATACCAAGTTTCGTATAGAACAAATAAAATCAAATTGTATCAGAGATATACATCATTACAGATTTTGCATAAATTAAAGATGGCCGCCAAGGTTTCTAACCAATCGGGTCCAGATTCATTCGGGTTCTGGGTCACGAGCATATGGATTTACACTGCAAGTTTGGTGTGCATAGGTTAAGTCGTTCTAACGATATCTTGGTAATGAGAAAGCTATGATGGTCTCGCATAAATTAAAGATAGCCGCCAAAGTTTCCAACCAATCGGGTCCAGATTCAATAGGGTTCTGGTTCACGAGCATATCGGTGTGCACTGCAAGTTTGGTGTACCTAGGGTGAGCCGTTCTAAAGATATCTGGGTAACGAGAAAGGTGTGATGGACGGACGGACAGATATGACGACAACACTATCCTTCGGCCAAATTTTGGCCGAGGGGTAAAAAATTGAAACACTATCATCGGCTTATTACCGATGCGTTGACCGAATAGCCTCAGTCAAATCATACCACGATACTACATTTGTTAGTACACACATAGCTCAAAAAGTTATGTTTCAACAGAATATTTAGCAAATCATCCAATTATTTCTGCATAAAGGCATGGAATGTACCCCCTCTACTCCTTACTTACTTTCCCTGATCCCACAGCTATCCTGACACGTATTTACGGTCTTCCGACCTACAAAAAGCTGATAAGATGGGCATTTGAATTTGAGAGAGAATGATGGTCACTTTCTGTGACCTCATAGCTATCCCAGCGAAGTTTCACAACAAAAGAAACAGAGCGATTGTAAAATTATAAGACGGAAGTGTGTAATCTAAGTTCGTCTACAGAGGATGGATAGGACTTTCTTCCATTTAAAGTTATTGGCGATCTGTGCTATCCTGAAGGATGTTTTCACAAACTTCTAATCCCCCAAAATATTGGTTCCAGTAGATGTTAGATGCGGCTTACTTTAATCTGTAATCTATAATCAGTGAGCTCCACAAGAATTCAAAACATGTGTTGAACAGGCTAGACAGTAACATTATAATAAGTAACATTATAATAAGGGCTGATTAACAATGGTATATGTGTTATGCCTCTTAAACAACCAGATGTGTATCATATCTGGGAGCTTTTGAACTGTAGCTTTTGAACTTTGGAGATGGGGCTTGGGGGAACTGGAGCTTGAAACTTCGGAGGGGGAGCTTGGGGGAACTGGAGCTTGGAACTACAGAGCTGGAACTTGGAACTTGGGAACTTGGAACTAGGGAACTTGGGAAACTTGAAACTTGAACTAGGGTATCCCGAAAATAGGTCAGTCTTGGTGTGTATCAAATACACCATATGAGATTTTTGCAACCAACAATTCACTGAAACATGGTCAACATGGAAAATTCGACAATTGGGCTATTGTTTTCCATGAAATCACAGTTTGAGATTAGGAAGTATCTGAGTATATTGATGTAAATTTGTGTCCATTTTCACAATCAGATAGGCAAAGGGTCATGGGTAGTATAGGTCATAGGTAATATGGGCATATGGGGTGTTACTTTGAGTATTATATCCTGGGACAAAATATCGGGAAGATATTCCTACACATAATTTGATCCTCAGAGTAATGAGGTGTTCAGACTTATAAGTGTACATGTTCTGGTAGAGAATGTCTCACATATATGGGGGGAGGGGGGGGGGGTCACCCGTTCCCTGCCTCCACACTTTGGGGTAGGTCGGAAATCACCCGGGTCATGTACGGTTCATGTATCTATGGTATCATACATCATTTAGTTCTATGTCAATGCCATGTACATAAACGGCGCATCGGATTTTCCAGCTGTTTCGTCTATTTGACGCAAATGAGTAGGTGACTAATGTAACATCTAAGTAGACAAAATTGTTTTAAATTGTACATGATCCCTATTTGTACTGACCCAGTTATCCCAGATGCATAGCCAATACCATGATTGTACCGGGTGTTCTATATCCAGAACACATTGATCAGTTCATGAGTCACCCACAAAATGTAATAATGTTCACTGGTGGTCATTTGTTTTCCACTTGTATTAGAAATTTGCAGTGGTAATTGCATCGAGGCAAAAATGTCCATTTTGATCCCCAAAATACATTTATTATTTGTAGCCTACTGTTCCATGAACGGCATAGTGTGTGGCTTCGAGTATAGGATGGCTGTCAACCCAATCTATCAACTCAGTAGGCCGATTATGAAATCCATCGAATACTATGCAGGCAATGTACGATAGCCTGGCAGTAGAAGATGTTTAGCCGGTTCTGGCCCAATGTTATATGTAATAATCCCGCTCCCCATTTTTTTGTTACTTAATATGTATTGCTCTCTATTTTTTTACATAATATGTTTTCTTACTTATAAGTATTGCTCCCCGTTTTCATATGTGGTATCACCTCAGTTCTATTTTTAGATCATGACATCATTGGGAAAACCCTTAGGGTCGGAAGGGTGACCTTTTGTCCTGGATGTGACCTTTGACCCGCGCACACAATCGCGGATAATCCGCGCGCGCGTCCGGATAACACGCGCGCGCTGCGTGGCGGCCCGGTGATACATAGTATCCTCTGTTACCTCTGCTCATTGTTTTGTTATTTAATACTCCTTGTGTTCATATGTAAGTTCTATTTTCTATCACCTCAGTTCTATTTTTAGATCATGACATCATTAGGAAAACCCCTGTTCTATTGTTATTGCCTGCTCCTTTGTTAGTTCTCGACAAGTACAGACGCGTCTAGGCAGCACAATAGACAATAAACAAAGAGTGGTGAGTCATACTATTGCTAATTCCCCTGCTCCTTTGTCTGTAGTTCTCGACAAGTTCAAACTTATCTAGGCAGTCTCCTCATAGACGAAGAGCGATGAGTCACGCTATCGATTGTCTTCATAGCTAAAATTTTATCTGCCCACAGTATTGCGAAAACCCGTATTCTTTTGTTATTGCTTGCTTCTTTGTCTCTAGTTCTCGACAAACGTGCCCCCGTGGTGAATCATACTATTGTTAATACTCCTGTCCCTTTGTCTTTAATTCTCGACAAGTACAGACGCGTCTAGGCAGAACAATAGACAACAATCAATGAGTCAAATGAGAGTTAATAAAGAAGTTCACACTTGTCCACACCTATATAAAGGTCCACGTGTACATCCCTGTTCATTCACCATGGATCAATACGAGAGGACCCTTATCAAGCTGAAAGCGGCATCTATCGCGGCGATATTATTACTCCTCATCCCTCTCATCGTGCTGTCTGCCTTTCGTACGTCCTGTGTAAAGTGCACACCCTGTATCACATGTTCACCGTGTCATGGTCCCCCAGAAACCACAGTGTCTCCGCCCTGTTCCTATCCCGATACCCGCGTAATCACTACCATTTCGAACAGAACCCTATGCACACCTATGCAGCAAGTAGCCATTGATAATCATATTCGAGCTACTGTTTGCTTATATGCCAAGACGCTGAGGGTGGATCTACGCTATTTCCTCAACGGTAAAGCTTCTATTAAAGGACTCGTCCTAACACATACTCAGTGGACCCTCGTCAAGGATAGTACCCCTAAAATCGACATCGCCATACAGAATGTTCTAGAAAGCCAGCATAATCTTACATCGCTTAGTCCTTGATCCCTATAAAAGCACATCATTCATTTTTTAGCCCCAGTCGTCCAAATGGATCACTACATTATTGTTAGTAGCAAAGATTCGTTGTCATACCTCCCAGACAATACACCCTATAAATTTCGCGTTGCCTTGAACACGCGTCTCTGTTTAAGTGACACATGGGTGGTTGGTTTAGCAGAATTATTTATCAACAAGCAACCTCAATTCAAATCCAAGTCGTTGTTACTCGTGACTTGTAATATTTGCGGTGAATCCTTTGTAGGCGAGACTAAACTACCTCTCCTACGGACTGTAGATGCGACGAGTGTTTCCAAGAAAGCCATTACTAGGCTATATTCTACGCCACATTATCTCCCCATAGTACAAAATAGTGTCGACGTTCTCGACATCTATATAAAGACCGAAGATAATCTACCAGCAACCCTTCTGAGTGGTGCAATTACGATCACGCTCCACTTGAAAAAAACTATGACGAATCGTCATTTGTATGTTCCCGACGTCAAAAAATGGATTCGTTTTTATCAGGATCAAGTCAACTCGGTGCCGTACCCCACATCACAAAGCGGAAGAGGTCTTAGCATCATTCCTATTGAAACTCAAGTGCCACAGAAACGTATAAATGTACCACCTATTACGCTAACATCCCCGTCACAACAAGCTGTTGATCAAGCCAAGTCTGAAATCCGTATAAATAAGAAGCGCACCTCATCTCCACCCATTATCTCCCAAGGACAGTCCAAACGTATAAAAAGAGCATCACCTTCAATTTTTCTAGCTACACCATGGCGCTCCTTACTGACAAAGGCTTCCACGAAGGTCAACCCGAGACGTTATCTCTTTTTCAATTACCGCCTTCGCAAACAGCGGTGGAAAATCGTTACATCATTGACGTGAGGCCAACATCCCAATTCAACGATGGTGCTCCCGTTGAATTTAAGATATCAGGCCAGGGGTTAGATTATCTCGACCTGAAATCCTGTCGACTCTACGTGAAAGCTAAGGTCGTGCACAGCGATGATACCCCGTTGATCAAAGATGAAAAATGCGGCCCTATTAATCAACTGCTACAGACCATGTGGTCACAATTGATGTATCTATGCAAGGTAAACTGGTGACGACCATGGACAATGGTTATCCATACAAAGCATACCTTCAGACCATTCTGAATTTTGGTGAAGACGCTAAAGAAACGCAACTACAGCTTCAACTGTTTGTAGCTGACGAAGGTGTTAATATAGATACCACAAATCCTGCAATAGGTGCAAATGCTGGACTTACAGAGAGACAGAAATTCATTTCCGAGTGTAATGTATTCGAGATGGAAGGAAACCTCATGCAGGACGTGTTTAAACAACACCGCTACCTGCTAAACAACGTTGATGTAAACGTGAAGTTGTACCGGTCGTCGCCCCAGTTCATCTTCATGGCAGAAGCCGAGACTCCAGCCTACAAACTCATTATTGAGGACATCAGCCTGAAAGCTTACAAAATACGCGTCAACCCTGGTGTCATACTGGGACACGCCAAAGCTCTCGAAGACAGTTCCGCGTTTTATCCCTATCAGAGCACACAGGTTAAGATGATGTCCATAGCCGCTGGACAGACCCTCTTCCGCTGGGACAACATGTTCCAGTCCGTTTACCCCAGCAAACTGATCGTTGGTTTCGTATCTTCCAAGGCCGTGGGAGGGGACTATAAAAAGAATCCTCTGAACTTTCATCACTTTAAACTGACAAATCTGGCGGTAAACATAGACGGTGTCACTTCCCCGGGTCATCAAATAAGGACGAGGTATGATACCGATCCTTACACCTCACAGTTCACATCGGCCTACCTCACCTTATTCGACGCTATAGGTCAATCCGGAGAAAACTTTGGAAATGCAATAACCTTGTTGGAGTATCACAACGGCTACACGCTATACACCTTCAACTTGGACCCTACCTTAGCCTCGAAAGACCACCTGCAGCTGTTGAAACAAGGTAACCTTAGACTGGAAGCGGTATTCGGAGAACCACTTCCTGAAACCGTGAGCTGTATCACCTACGCGGAGTTCCCAGCCCTGATAGAGGTTGATAAGTCGCGGAACGTCATAGTCAACGCACCATGAATACCAACGAGCTTCGCTGCATTATTCGCTCTGATCACACGCTGCACGCTCGCGTCCGCGGGGTGTACCCGGCGGATAAGATTCCAAGCCACGTGTCTCTGACACCGGCTGCATATATCGTAAACACAGACCCGTCTACTCTTCCCGGTGAACATTGGGTAGTATTCTACTTTTCCCAAGACAGAGGCACATTTTTTGATTCCTTGGGACAATTACCAGAGCCTTACGGCCATCGTTTCGCTTCATTTCTCAAAAACAATTGTAAAACTATTTCATATAATGACAGAGTGCTTCAAGGAGATCAAGCATTGACCTGCGGTCACTATTGTATATACGTGTTACTTCAGTTAATACGAGGTGTATCTCTTTCCAGCATCCTGACGGACTTCCATCAACACCATTGTCATAATGATTGTTATGTATATAGATTTGTAACGCGACATTTCTCATATTGTATTTCCAACACACTTCAAATGTATTGTAGCTGTTAATTCTTTCAATAAAATGGTTTCTTAAACCGCACCTCTGCCGTTTTTTTTATTTTTATATAAAGTGCGAAGGTGAATATAAAAGAGATGATCTTTTCATCCTGGTCAAGACACGATGGATGCGGGTGCATGGAAAACCTATTTGTCCCGTGTATACTTTGACACAACCGATGTTGCTTCGTTTACAGGCCCTGTCAAGCTACGCAATATTTTGCGTAAACGAGGGTATAACGTTCCCCTAACCGATCTAAACCAATGGTTGAGCGATCAAGACCCTTACAGTTTACAGAGACCTATTCGATATTCATTTAAGAGAAATAGAGTAATATCAGCTGGAATTGATCATTTGTGGGACGCCGACCTGGCTGATGTTACCAATGTATCGAAACACAATGACAACATAAAGTTCCTACTCTTCGCTATTGACGTCTTTTCGCGTTATTTATGGATCGTTCCTCTCCCCAATAAACAACATCAGTCAATCGTTGCGGGATTGGATTCCATTTTAAAGCAAGGTAGATCCCCAAAATATCTTAGAGTCGACAAAGGTAGTGAATTCAATAACCGATGGGTGAAGGCCTATTTGACGAAGAAGGGAATTAAACCTTATGTCACACATAATGAGAAGAAGGCCAATTATGTGGAGAGAGTCATCAGGACGGTTAAGAACGTATTATATAAGTATTACACGCATAAGCAAACCTACCGCTACCTGGATGTTCTTACAGACGTAGTGGGAGCTTACAACCGTCGGCAGCACCGATCACTAAACGAGAGAGCTCCAGCTGACGTAAACGAGCATAATGAAGCCATACTCTGGAAAGAAATGTATGTGGACACTACACAACCTACACGGAAACAGCCCTTTAAATTGAAGGTTGGTGATTCTGTTCGTATTTCACACGTGAGATATGTATTCCAACGGGATTATCAAGCCAAGTGGACAGAGGAACTCTTCAAAGTTTCAAAAAAGTTTCGTCGCCAAGGGTTACCCATATATAAACTCATAGATTTCATGGACGATGAAATACAGGGAACATTTTATCAACAAGAGCTTCAGGTGGTCAATAAAGATGTTGATGCATTATGGAGGATTGAAAAAGTACTCAAAACACGACGTCGTCGAGGCAGGGTGGAAAAACTGGTCAAATATGTCGGGTGGCCAATCAAATTCGCTAGCTGGGTGGCTCAAGAAGATATTGAAGCAATCTAATCATAAAGCTCTATGGGGTGTCAGCAAGTGTGTAGAAGTGTGGCGCTATGTACACGACTGCATATATATATAAGGTCGTTTGTGAACCATTAGTTCGTATATCATGTCGAGTACGTGTACGTTCTGTCAGAGAACCTTCTCTCATCGTCACAATATGCTCAGACATATGCGTCTGAGGCATAGTCAGGAGACAACCCCGAATTCCGGGCCACCAAGTGGAGTAGAGCATCCCTATACCATGATGGTCAGCGGCCCTACGGGTTGTGGCAAGACATCATGGGTGATAAAGTTCTTAGAAGAAGGACCAATCAGCTATACCCGTATAGTTTGGTGCTACAGCCAGTGGCAGTCCGCCTACGAAAACACCTCTTTGAAGAATGTAACATTCGTGCCTGGTATCCCCCAAGACATTGGAGAGGCTTATTACTTCGACCCTGATGAGATCAACGTGGTGGTGCTCGATGACCTGATGGGTGTGGCTAAGGGAGACTCACGCATCTCCGATCTCTTCACGAAAGGATCCCATCATCGCAACCTGTCCGTCATCTATTTAACCCAAAATTTGTTTCCACAAGGGAAAGCCTCTCGCGACATTACTTTAAACTGTCAATACTTCGTACTCTTTTAACAACCCTATTGA